>VWZX01009541.1:2932-15766 GCA_013399015.1 Galbula dea
TTACAAGGGCCCCATTCCTATGGTGTATGGGGGACTGAGAAGGCAGGGGAAGTCAGGAGGAGCCTCTACTGCCTCTCCCGCCTCTCCAGGGAGGGACCTGCCTCCATTCCCCCCATCACTTGGGTTATCCTTTTGCAGGCGGCAAGAGGGGGTAGGACCCCCTACTTCTCGTGCACCCCCCACCTGCTGCACTTCTGTCAGAGATGGCAGAGCCTGGCTCCACCATTCTATCTCCTTTTCACGTTCACTCTAGTCCTTAACCTTGTGACCTTCTCCTTCAGATCAGGCACCATACTGAGCAGATCATTCACCTGTTCACATCTGACACTGGTGTTATCTCTGCTACCCTCCACCGTAACTGCCAGGCTCTGGCACTCTCCACAGCTAGAGACCTGGACACCAACATGTCTGCATGTGGCCTCAGTCTGGGTGCCCACAGTTTTTCTAATAGCAGCCCTCAGCCGAGTTACAACCTTTCCCAGAGATTTACAGAAGACTCACCTCTCAGACAGCAGCAACACGCCTGTATGACTCACCCTGCTCCTCAACCGACCCTTTCTGGTGAGCAGAGATCTCAGAATTCTGCTCTCCTGGGCAGCTTAAGTAGCCCAGCTGCACTGCACTCCTCCCCCAGCTGCCACTGCCCCTCCCACGGGGAAACAGGGCACGTGGTCCCCAAACTTAGCTTTTCATGGGAGAAGAACTCCACTGAAGTTCCAAAACACAGGAAGCAGAAAGTCCCTCGGCTGTTCTGAGGAAGCATCATCAGTGAGAAAGAAACATTTCTGTAAGGTCACACATCCATTCTCTAAGTGGCATGGTGAGCGCATGAGAAAAACTCCTATAAAATTGATATTCTTTTAAGATCTAGAGATAGAACAAAAATGAAGATTTTAAAAGAAATGCTAAACAAATTTTTATATTAAAAAGGGCTGTCCCCAAAGAGTTTTGGGTTTTTTCAATCCTACTGAAAGAAGGAACCCTTTTAGCCTTATTAAACTAATCACATTATTAAGTGCCACGAGCACCAGTAAGCTGGAAAGAACAGTTCCCTCTTTAACCCAGTCCACATCCTATGGAGCATCCCAATATAAAAATACATCTCCAACTCGCTTGCAGATTTTTTTCCTTTTTTCTAGTGCGTATCTTTCTGTATAGTAAACCTGCTAATGAGTGCTCATGCTGATGGACCGAGGGATAGGTTATTTTCCTAAAAAGTTGGTCAACTGAATTCGCAACTGTTGACAAACAAGTTTCTGCGGCTACCAGGAAACAGAGTCTCCAGCTTTATTGCAGCTGTGAAAAACGTTGACAAGACCCCTCTGCTTCAAATGATCGACTCTACTTTGTTACTTAAATTATGCATCAAGAGTCATGTTTTCTAATGAGTGTCCTTTGATATCTTGTTCTTAAACTTACACATTTTACTATGCCAATGTGACACCAAGGAGGAAATGCACTTAACTTTCTGTTTGTTTGAAGGGCTTTTATTTTAGACGGCATGATTACCTCATCTTGTCAGGGAGGTGGCCAGGGGTTAGCTTTTGTCCTTTTTCCTCCAGCTCCAGATTTTTTGTGAATTCTCTGCCAGAATACAAATCAATGCAATGGTGCATGTTGTACAAAATGTCCATCATCTTTCTAGTGTGCCTCTCTATTAAGATACAGTAAACCAGAATCTTTTGTATCACTGATATGATTTCAGTATTGTTAGAAACAAAAATATTAATTTATAAGACTTTCAGTTCCCACAGTAAAAGTGAGAAAAAATAGAACCTTTCCACTTCAATGGTTAATAACTAAAATGCTACAACTAAGAGTTTCTAAACCAGATACTGGGCTACTGAGTTTAGACACAGCTACATACTCTACACTGAAGGTTCTTGGGATGTTCATCCAAGACCTCAAAAATTAAGGTTTTCCTTTACTTGCTATAGGTCTCTCCTTTGACTTTGGTGTGTTGATTATATTTTTAACTGAGACTGCATCCCTCACTTTTACGCTTGTGTTAACAGAAACTACTTGATGTGATCCAATCTGACTGGATATTTTCACCTGTCACATTTTTATTTCCCCACAGGTGTTTCCCATAATACATGAGGTGGGTGCTTTGGTGACAGATGATTCAAAGAAGGTGAAGTTACTAAATGCCTTATTTGTCTATGTCTATACTCTTAGAGACTGTGCTCAGAAGCCTCAGACCCCTGAGCCCCCACATGGTGTTAAGATACTGAAGGAGTTTTCCTTAGTTGTAGAGGACTGGGTTACGGAATATCTAAGCCATCTGGACACCCATAAATCCATGGGTCCTGATGGGATGCACCCACGGGTGTTGAGGAAGCAGGCAGAAGTCATTGCCAGGCCCCTCTCCATCATCTTTATTAAGTCCTGGGGAACAGAGAGGTGCCTGGGAATTGGAGGAAGGCAAATGTCACTCCAGTATTCAAAAAGGGCAAGAAGGAGGACTCAGGTAAATCTAGAGCCATCAGCCTCACCTCTATCTGTGGAAAGGTGATGGAATACTTCACCCTGGATTTTGTCTCTAGGCATATTTTTACCTGTCCATCAGGCAATGCCTTTTTTGATCAAGGTAATAGGAGTCCTGGTGTCGTTCTCAATGGGATATAATTCATGTGTATCATTAAACATACTGTTGGCAATAGCTCCACAGGGAGCAATGGGATTGTCCTCATTGGTGCTGTAGGGTTTACACTCCTTACTTGGATTAAGCAGTGAGCTGTTGTCTCCATTGAGCTGGCTGTCATCTTGAGACTTTGTGTGGTGACAATGGTTTTGGTAGAAGTTTGAAAGTCCATAGTACATGAATACGTTGCTCTCAAACTACTGTTCCTGTGTGAAATTGATGCTGCAAGTGCAAAGTGTGCTGTCCCAGGACACATTTAAACATTGTAGTAGGGACTAGAAGGCTCTGTTTCCGTATAGTCAATTTTGTACTCACAGATGTTGTTGGATGTTGTTGTTGGAGGTGAAGAAGATGACGATGCCGATAGGGATAAAGATGAGGCTGATGATGAAGAAGGATAAGGAGATGATATCAAGGATAAGGAGGTCATTAGAAGCATAGGAGGTTCTGTGTGAGTACACGTAGAAATTTTTTCACAGTGAGGGTGACGGAGCACTGGAACAGACTGCCCAGAGAGGTTGCGGAGTCTCCTTCTCTAGAGGTATTCAAAACCTGACTGGACACGCTTCTGTGTGACCTGCTCTATGGAAACCAGATGTGGCAGGGGAGTTGGACTAGATGATCTTTTGAGGTCCCTTCTAACTCCTAACATTCTGTGACTCAGTGCGATTCTGTGATTAGGAGCATTCAGCATGAGTTTCCCAAGGGGAAGTCAGGTTTGACCAACCTGATTGCCTTTTATGAGGACATAACCAGGTGGATACATGAGGGTAGGGCAGTGGATGTGGTTTATCTTGTTTTCAGTAAAGCATTTGACACTGTCTCCCACAGCATCCTTGCAGCTAAACTGAGTAAGTGTGGTCTGGCAGATTGGGTAGTGAGGCAGACTGTGACATCATCGAAGGACAGAAGCCAGAGAGTTGTGGTAAATGGGATGGAGTCTAGATGAAGGCCTGTGTCTAGTGGAGTCCTTCAGGGTTCGGTACTGGGACCAGTACTTTTCAATCTACTCATTAACAACCTGGATGAGGGAACAGAGTACGCTGTCAACAAGTTTGCTGAGGACACTGAAGTGGGTGGAGTGGCTGACACACCGGAGGGTTTTGCTGCCATTCATCGAGACTTAGAGAGGATGGAGAATTGGTCAGGGAGAAATTGAATGAAATTCAACAAGGCCAAGTGTCGAGTTTTGCACCTGGGAAAGACCAACCCCATGGATCAGCATAGATTGGGGACTGAGCTGTTGGAAAGCNTAGCTTGGAGAAGAGGAGACTAAGGGGTGACATCATCTATGTGAAGGGTGGGTGTCAGGAGGATGGGTTCAGACTCTTCTCAGTGAAGCCCAGTGACAAGACAAGGGGCAATGGCTGTAAGCTGAAGCATAGGAGGTTCTGTGTGTATGCAACAAAATTTTGTTTTCATAGTAAGGGTGCCTACGTGGACATGCATCTGTGTGACCTGGTCTAGGAAATCCTGCTGTGGCAGGGGGGTTAGACTAGATGATCTTTTGAGTTCCCTTCCAATTCATAACATTCTGTGATTCTGTCATTCGCCAGTGCCTTTCATTTCATTATTTAACACAATTTGGTCATTCACAATGGCTTTCCTTGTCACTTGTGAACTTTTGTGAATTTTCCTTGCACATAGCAATTATTTTCATTTATATGTAGTCTGCAGTCGCAGAGCTTTATGAGGAATAAGATGTTTTCACATGGTCAAACGTAGATCATTAAAATTAAAATAAGAAAATAGAAGCCATTTATTTATTGGAGAAGAAAGTAAGTAATTTAAATGAAGGAATATTCTGAAAAATAACTCAAGGAAAAGTCTGCAGTTTGAAATGTGAGTTTAGGAAATGTGAAGGAGGGAAAGGACTTTAAAAGTAGTTTGAAAACATGAAGAAAGATTCTCTATCCTCCTATGACCCATTGTCTTGCTAGAATTTGTTCATCCATCCTTTGATTAAAAAAATAGTTTCTGGTTGAAGGCTTGCAGTTCATACGATTTTTTTACAAAAATAAAAAAACATTAAAGCCCTTTAAAAAAACCAAAAGCAACAAAGAAATTTTGTTCTGAATTTTAAAAGCAAGAAATTTTGGAATAAAAACTGCCATAATTTTATCTTAAATTCCAAGAAGATTGAGTGCTTGGATATGTATATATTTTATTTTTCCTTTTAACACGAGTCTGAAGTTTGAAAGGTCATACTCATTTCAACTACTCACTAATGGCTCTCTGGCAATAGCTATAACTGACTGTAAAGGGTTTTTTTCATTGTCTGTGGTTTCAGATCCTGCAGATTAGATGCTTGAGGGATTATCAGGCAGCTACAGTCAGATATGAATTATCAGAGGATAATCTTGTACTATTGCAAACTCCCTGCTATTAGGTATTATCCAATCATTCATTCAAGGAATTGTTACGTAAGTGTTCATCTTTCCTGCATTATTAAAGTCTCCTTCACTTCCTTTCAAATTTACTTACTTATATAAGCATTATAGGTGGCACATAATAAGTGTCTGGTGTAAAGAAAGTGGTGATTCTTTTTAATTTTACTTTTATTTAAACCAGGGTCAAGGTTGAAGAATCACACCAACACTCAGAACTTAAGATAATAAAAAGTTATTTATATCTCTTTGTCCTGGTTTCCATGAACAGGCTTTTCTTACTTTCTTGTAACACACATTTCTAGCTAAAGAGCACTACAGATATCTAACATGCAGAAAGAAGTACGCAAAATGAGAACAAATAGATCTGAGTCTCTTTATCTGCTGCTTTTTCTATTTAAGGCTGGCAAGTTCTAGAAGAAGGACAAGTTTGAGAAATCCTGGCAGAGGACAACCTACAACCTGTGAAGATAGAGAGAGAAGATAATGGTCTCTCTGAGGCTTTGGCTACTTCTCTCCACTTACGTTTTCCTATGATGCCAGTAAGAAATTTATATCAGCTAATTAACCTGAAATCTCTTGATGACTGTACTGAGTTTTTCACTAGAAGATTGATGGATTTCTCTTTGCATGGATGTCACTGATGACACAAATTGCAGGGCCAGGGGGAATAAGGCCTTGACATTCTAGAAAGAACCCGAGGCAACAGTGGGAACAGGTTGAAAAATGACAGCATTTGGTCTAAATTCTAGATCATGAGTAAATGTGAAGGGCTGAGAAGATTCTGAAAGGCAAGAAAATAAAGTCACCAAGATTTGGTATTTCGTGCAGTCGCCTGTGAGTGAAACGTATTGCTCTTCTGTATTAGATTAAGAAACTGCAGACCCTTGTGCTTTGAAAAACTCATGGATAAAGACAATTTCTCATCTCTGAAGTTTAATACCAATCAAACATACTGAAGGATGAAAACTTCACAAATTATCTCCACTACCTGAGCTGCTATAACATAACTGTGCGTGTTCTCAGTATGTTCCAAATTCTAGGCACAGTATTTTAGCCAAAACTTCAGTCAAGTAGGATTAAGTACATATGTTTTATAGCATAGCCATTGACAGGCCAAGAATATATACGTGGTCCATTACAAGAGATTATTTAATGGAATGGAATATTACTAAATTGCCTGTTTTATGGAATCATGTGTATGTGCCTATGAAACCGAAGCTGTTTCATTTGCTGAAAACTGTTGTTTGCACTGCTTCTGGAAAGTTTCTGTCAACATAAGATGTCTATGCACCAAGTGAGACATTTAAGAGTTCCATTTCCTTGACAATGATTATTTTTTAACCTGTCTCTTCAAACATATGTGGGAAGGGAGGGGTTGGAACCAGACAACAGAAGGGTTTTTTTGCTTGCAGAATTTTGTATCTTTAAGCAGGTCAGATTTCCAGGGAAAATATTTTCTCATCTGGAATCATAAACTAGACATGTATTTACCTGTCTGTAAGTGAATACATGCTGCATCCCATGGGCACGTAAACACATGCTTGCACAAGGAATTGAGACAAACTTCTAGTGTCCATCATGAAAACTGATACTTAATTAACAATTAACAAATTAGAAAAATACATATTTGATATTTTCTCGATTTCCTTATAAACTGTCTTGCTGTTCATGAAAGCTGCAGCACTAAATATCTAAGGGGAAATAGGTAGTTCTTAATGTTTATTCATCTATTTATTTAACTAACAACTTTCCAGTGAATAATTACATGAAGTAAGCTGAATCTTGAAACAAAAGAGAGAGACAGAACTGTAAGACCTTTGAGGGCCCAAGAATTTTTTAGTTTGCTACACAGCTCTCTACATGAGTTTTTTAACTTTTTGTATGGAAGGAGCAATTGCTCTTCTGAAAAGAGTTCCTAAATGGAAAATATTTATTTTAAACCAAGTCCTTAGGAGAGTTTGATGTCTGGCCTCACTTGTGTGGCTAACAAAACTTAAGTGCTGCCCACACTTAATGGGTCAGCTAGGAAATTCAGTGCATTCTGTGCTGACTGGTAAGACTCTGTATCCCATGGACAAGGCTAAGAGAGGATGAGTGTCAATCTGAGACATACTGGGAATTATTCTAGGCTTCCAAGAGTCTTAATCCCTTTCTTGGATATATGTTATTCTTTTAAAGACTACTTTGCTTCATAACAAATACTCTTGCCACTGAAACAACCTGGAAGCTCCATGTCTCACCTGAAGTGCAGAAGTATTCATCTTCCCTTCAGCCTGAATGGAGCCTGGCGAATGAATGGCATGCACCTATTTCTGTTATGGGAAGAACAGTTTATCTGCTACCCACTGTTCTGCCCAAAAATACAAGAAATCCTGTGTGCCTGCCTCTCTGATTGTCAGATAGAATGATATTTACAGATTTTTTGGTTTATCATGATAGCCCTACAAATATTCTAACCCTGTATTCATCCCTCCTGTTCAAACTGTTAAGTTTTGCATTACATATAAAATCAACTGGGCCAGGGACCTGGTGGAAATAGTCTGCAGCATAATATTTATGACATGCATGTGGAGACAAAAAGATCCTTACTATGATCACTAGGTTTCACATGGTGATGTTTCACTAGTGAGCGACCACACATTGGAAACAGGGTACAAGTTTCTTTCCCTCTTTGCATACAGTTCAAAGCTTTGTGATCATGCACTTGCCTGGATGATGGGGCAGAGTATATCCTCAGCAGGTTTGCTGATGACAGAAAGCTACGAGGAGTGGCTGATACACCAGAAGGTTGTGCTTCCACCAGGAGGGAATATGCCAAGCTGGAGAAACAGGCTGACAGGAACCTTATGACCTTCCAGAAGGAGAAGTGCAAAGCCCTGTACTGGGAGAGGAACTATTCTATGCATCAATATACGCTGGGAGCAACAAAGGCAGAAAGCATCTTAACAAAAAATGACCCTGGTGTCCTGGTGGTCAAAAAGTTGATAATGAGACAACAATGTACTTTTGCTGCTAATAAGGCCAAAGGTATCCTAGGCTAAATTGGACAAAATATTTCCAGGAAGTTGAGAAAAGACATGTTGCATCTCCGCAGGGCACGCCTTATTCTCCTCTTCTCCAAGCTAAGGAGACCCAGCTCCCTCAGCCTTTCCTCAGAAGGAAGATATTCCAACCCCTTCATCATCTTGGTGGCTCTGTGCTAGACTCTTTCCAGCAGTCGCCTATCCTCCTTCAACTGAGGGGCCCTGAACTGGACACAAGATTCCAGATGTGGCCTCACCAGGATAGAGTAAAGAGAGCGAAGAACCTCTCTTGACCTACTAGCCACACCACTTCTAATCCACCCCAGAATCCCATTGGCCCTCCTGCCCACAAGACCACACTGCTGCCTCGTGGTCATCCTTCCATCTACCAGGACCCCCAGATCCCTCTCCCCTTCACTGCTCTCCAACAGGTCAGTCCCTAACCTATGCTGATCCATGGGGTTGGTCTTTCCCAGGTGCAAAACTCGACACTTGGCCTTGTTGAATTTCATTCAATTTCTCCCTGACCAATTCTCCATCCTCTCTAAGTCTCGATGAATGGCAGCAAAACCCTCCGGTGTGTCAGCCACTCCACCCACTTCAGTGTCCTCAGCAAACTTGTTGACAGCGTACTCTGTTCCCTCATCCAGGTTGTTAATGAGTAGATTGAAAAGTACTGGTCCCAGTACCGAACCCTGAAGGACTCCACTAGACACAGGCCTTCATCTAGACTCCATCCCATTTACCACAACTCTCTGGCTTCTGTCCTTCGATGATGTCACAGTCTGCCTCACTACCCAATCTGCCAGACCACACTTACTCAGTTTAGCTGCAAGGATGCTGTGGGAGACAGTGTCAAATGCTTTACTGAAAACAAGATAAACCACATCCACTGCCCTACCCTCATGTATCCACCTGGTTATGTCCTCATAAAAGGCAATCAGGTTGGTCAAACCTGACTTCCCCTTGGGAAACTCATGCTGAATGCTCCTAATGATCCCCTTATCCTTGATATGCCTAGAGACACCAGAGACAGAAGACACAAGAGACACAAGGAGACAGAAGAATGACCAAAAACCTGAACACCTCTCACATGAGGAAAGGCGGAGACCTGGGACTGTTCAGCCTTAAGATATGAAGGCTAAGGTATGGTTTTATTAATGTATGTAAATATCTGAAAGCAAGGTGTAAAGAGGACAGAACCATTGGTGTTCAGTCACAGAATAAGAGGCAGTCTGCATAAATTAAATTGAAGGAGGTTCTCTCTGAAGTTCAGGGAACACTACTGTGAATAAATGAACACTGACACAGATTGTCCATGGGGGACTGTGGGGTGTCCATCCTTGGAGATATTTAAAAACCATCTAGACACAGATCTGTGCAGTTTGATGTAGGTGGCCCTAACTAAGCAGGGAAACTGGACCAGATGACAGCTAGAGGTTTATTCTACCCTGAACCACTTTGTGATTCTGTGACTCTGTTATCTGGAAACATATTTTTAATTGTAGGTTTTCTTAAGCCTTGTGAAAAGTGTGTGATCTGATTAAAAAAGTTGTAATTTGTTCTTTTTTCCACACAAAAAAACCCCAAAACAAAACAAAAAATCATTCAAGTTCTTAGTCTGAAACATTTTATGAATGGTTTATTATCAGTGCTTGATGTTGGTTAATCAGACTGGTAATACAGTATAATTCCTCATCACTAACATTTTGACCCTATTTACCAGGTCCAGAGAAAAAAGTATAAACTACGTAAATGTATGCACTCACAATTTTCTCGGCCATATTTGCTTCCAGATAACGATTCTGGAGCCCTAGTCCCTGTCCTGGATGTAAGTTCCTTTTGAGATCAAATGTTACGTGTTTTTTTAGATCAGAATGCTGCTCAGTGCATGAGCCCTAACAGGCTGACACATATCCAGACAGGTAGGCAGACAGCAATAGGGTATTTCACACATAATATCAGGGGTTAGAAGAGACCTTGAAAGATCATCTAGTCCAACCCCCCTGCCAGAGCAGTATTGTTCCCTGACTGGGAATCGAACCCAGTCCCCAGTGGTGAGAGCACTGAATCCTAACCACTAGACAACCACTTCCTTTTTAATTCTGTCTTGCTCAACTTCTGAGCTATCTGAACTCTCCTTGCTCTACCTCAGCACATGCAAAATCCTGAATCAGAAGCAAATGTTGAGTTTATTGTACATAGCTCACAGATGGATGTGTTATAGATGCAAGCAAATACAAAGGATAGACACTTCATAATTGTTGTGTGTTTTCCTGACTCATACCTGATGTAAGCAAGATTACATTGCTCGTTTGTGTCCTGGCTGTTTTTAGTTTTTGGTTTATATCTATTTTGTTGCTTTAGGTCTTATTTTGTTGTCAGTTTCAGGTGTTTCCTTTGAGTAGCACACAAGATGTTTTCCTCTAGTCTGTTCTTTTACTTGCTTTGTCATAATCTGTCAGGTACATTATCTTTCATATGTAAAGGTCATTATCGAAAATTTTAATAAGCAGATTTTTAAATAATCTTATGTACATTTTTAAACTAAATACATATAGACATATTTCAGCAAGGGAAAATTAATACATCTGACACTCATACAATTGTGATATAGAGGGCTATATATGCTGAAAATATTTTATAGTAAATGGGAAGTGATGTTTGCAGTGCTGAGAACACTTCTATCATTGTTTAGCCAAGTCATGGAGAGGTTTCAACCTTACTTCTTACCTCTTCTTTCTACTGTCTCTAATGTCCCCTATGTTCTGTATTCCTATTTTGGATCTGGTATATTGGGTTGCCATTACAAAAGGTGGTGGGCAGAAACAATGCCTCAAGACAGAAGGTTTTTGGTACAGCTCATGGCAGGGCCTGATCTCACCTTGATATAGATTTTTTCCCCCTGATTTCAACTCTGCATCTTTAAAAAACCCTGTTAATTTTACCCGTGCTATAGCTGTCATGTGGAATCCTCCATTCTTACTAGCTTGTGCAAGACAGTCCAGTACAAGATCTCTGCAAGGTCTATGCAAGGCCTCTGGCATAAATTCTTGTTTGAGAAGGACTTCAAAAAGAAAGCAAAAGTATTCATAGTAAATTCTGTTTATCTTTCAGAAGTTCTTTCACTAATATCAAGACCGTCTACATGTCATAAAAAGAAAGTGGTATTACAGTCTTTGAGTAGCCCTGGTTATGTTTTGAATATTATCCCAGTGCCAAATATAACTTAAAGGGTTGGACAATGGCTAAACCCATAGTGGCTATAATCAGGAAACTTTGCTTTGAGGCTTGAATTTGTCATCAGGTTGGGAGTGCCGAGGGAGAGGTGAGTAGGAGGGTAGAGAGGAAGTAGCGGTGTGGTGGATGTTAAAAATATTTATTTTCTTTGTCTTTCATTTTCCTGATAAAGACAAATTTGAGTTTTTTTTCCCTTCAGGATGGGTCTTGAACTGTCTGAATGCTGAGAGACATCAACAGCAGAACAAAGTTTTATGGGTAGTTGAACAGTTAACTACATGCATAGCAGCATGCACCATGCACAGTGCCATAGTATCAGGTAGCAGCACAGCAGAAGTCAGAGAAAATTTGCTAAGCATTGCTGGAGTTTGGAGGAGTGGAGCCCTATTGAGAGGTTTGGAGAAAGTAACAAAAAATGTTGCACTGAAAAATGAGGAAAGAGTTAACAGAAAGCATGCTTCCTTCCTCCAGCAGCCTTGAGAAGTTGGTGACTTTGCCATTAAATACTTTCACATGTAGGTTTTCTATTTTCCTTGAGTTACTGAAATACACTAAGCACATCTCTCCAAGGACTCAAAGCAATGGTGTAATAGGTTCTTGCTAATAGCTTGAAACTGTACAGCAATCTAGTTTTAAAATACAACACAAATCTTTATCTAAATGCACGAACACCTCACTCCTCTGTTCACAAAGTACGTTTTCACTTTTTTTTTGCAGTGCCTAGCAGGGAGGGGGTTGGTGTTGGGGAAACAGCTACAAGAGAAATTATGCATTCTGGGCAAAGAGCCAATTTAAAAAGTCTGTTCCCTCCAGTTTGCTGTCACTTTTCATGGTTAAACAAAACATGGAATAGAAAAAGAGAAATTGGCTTCAGTGTAAATGTCAACATTCTGATTAAAGCAAACATGAAGCATTCACAACTCTTGACAAAAAAATATTTAACTGAATTATGAAGGGTATGTAAATGAGGCTTTTTGTCTGTGTGATTAAGGGTATGTATGAATTTTCATTTTCTGTTTATATTATTAAAGCCAATGTAACAGAACTGGGTGATCAGAAACATGCAGGCATGCTTTTGTAGGGGCTCAAGCTTTCCAACAAGCTTGTATAAGTTGTGTGAATTAGAGTGTAGGAACCTCCCCTACGAGGAAAGGCTGAAACAATTGGGGTTGTTCAGCCTGGAAAAGAGAAGGCTTCGAGGGGATCTCATAGCTGCCTTCCAGTACCTAAAGGGGGACTATAGGATAGAAGGGGAGAAACTTTTTAGATTCTCAAACTGTGATAAGACAAGGGGAAATGGCTACAAGAGGGGAAATTTAGATTAGAGATTAGGAGGAATTTCTTTACCAGGAGGGTGGTGAGGCACTGGAACAGGTTGCCCAGGGAGGTTGTGGATACCCCATCCTTGGCGGTGTTCAAGACCAGGCTGGATGTGGCCCTGGGCAACCTGGTCTAGGGATTGGCATCTCTGCCCATGGCGGGGGGGTTGGAAATAAATGATTTTAAGGTCCCTTCCAACCTGAGCCATTCTATGATT
>VWZX01009549.1:0-53518 GCA_013399015.1 Galbula dea
TCCCATGAGATTTCCCCCAGCAATTTCTTGAAAGATCAAAGTCGGCCCTAATGTAGTCTAGGGTTGTGATCCTACTAGGTATTCTGTTCCTACCACACAAGATCCTGAACCATACCATCTTGTGATGGCTGCAACCAAGGTTGCCCTCAATCTCTACCTTTTCAACCAGCCCTTCCTTGTTTGTGAGTATCAGGTCCAGCAGCGCTCCCCTCCTAGTGGGCTCATCCACCATTTGCATCAAGAAGTTATCATCAATGCACTGGAGGAACCTCCGGACTGTGAATAGCTGGCAGAGTAGGCCTTCCAGCAAGTATAGTAGTTAAAATCCCTCCTAAGAACCAGGGCCTGTGATTGCAAGGCCATTGTCAGCTGCCTGTAGAAAGCCTCATCAGCTAAACACTTAAAGCATGAACAGATAAATAATAGCATCTTTTTAGAAGAAGCATTACCTGTTTAAGGCAAGTGGTTACAAGGTTTGCCAAACATTTCAGTGGGATTCAAAGTGCACCCATCGAGCTTATAATCCTCAGGGACTGCCCAGAGTAGCCTGTAGCACTGTTTAGGGAACTAAATCAGCAGAAAATGAACTGGAGGGTTTTTTGTTACCATGTTATGTTTTGCATATGATTTTTGTTGAGCCTGGTCTAAAGAGCAGCTTAGATCTCATTCAACCCACCAGGAAAACATCAGTCTTGTCGATTAAATAAAATTGCAGTAAGTGCCAGATACCTTACACACAACTCAAGTTGCAAATTCGCAGCCGGCCACTCGCCCGGCCTTCGGCAACTGAAACGACTTTTCCCCGACTGCCCCCTCCAGCCCCGAAGCCCTTCGCACTGTTTGGCCCGACTCCCGGCTTTTAGGAAGACAACTACCCCAGCGCCAGGGAAGCCAGCTCCTCAGGGTAGCTGACGCATCTTTGACGACTGTTCCTGGGCGGGTAAGCCCCAAGCCCGTTCCCTGCGGCCCCCAGGGAGGACAAGCCCGCACCAGGCGGCAGCAGAGGCGGCGACGGTAGCTGAAGGCCTGTGTGTGAAATCAAACCGACCCCAAGAAGCCCCTCAAAGCCGAGCCGGTCCGTTCCGGGCCTCGCCTTTCCTTACCTCGCCTCGCCTTCTCCGGCCGCTTCCCGCACCTCCCCACTGCTCTTTCCCACGCATGCGCGGTGGGCCGGGCAACTCGCGGCCTGTCATGGCGGCGCCGGGGGCGTGCGCCTGGTTGCCGTGAGGGTCGTGGGGTGGGCGGCTGGGCAGGGAGCGCACTCGGGCCGTGGCCCGCCGCCACCGCTGTCGCCGGCGAGGGGAGAGGCACCTCAGCCCCTGCGTCTTTGCACGCCACTCTGCAGGGCGCTTGGGAAAGGAGGTGATGGCGGCGGGCCCCGGCGGCGGCGGCGGCAGCGGGGGCGCGGCGGCGGCGGCAGCAGCGGCGGCGGCGGGAGGGCCAGGCTGGCGGTTGCCGGGGCGGGTGCTAGAGCTGGTCTTCTCCTACCTGGAGCTGCGGGAGCTGAGGAGTTGCGCGCTGGTCTGTAAGCTGTGGCATCGAGTCCTGCACGGCGACGAAAACAGCGAGGTGTGGCGCAGCTTGGCGGCTCGTTGCCTGGCAGAGGAGGCCCTGCGCACTGACATCCTCTGCAACGTGCCCACCTACAAGGGCAAGGTGAGCTTGGGATCCCTCCAGGCGCGCGGGGAGACCCCTGTAGCTGCTTGGCCCACCTGCAGCTGTGGACCCGCAGCTGGAAATTGGGGGGGGAGGGAGAAAGGGAGATGCTGGAAAACGTGACAGGATTTTATCTCTTTTTCGCCCTTCTGCTCCCCTAGGTCCGTGCCTTCCACCACGCCTTCAGCACCAACGACTGCTCGCGGAACGTCTACATCAAGAAGAACGGCTTCACGCTGCATCGCAACCCCATCGCTCAGAGCACAGATGGGGCGCGGACCAAGATCGGCTTCAGCGAAGGCCGTCACGCCTGGGAGGTGTGGTGGGAGGGCCCCCTGGGCACCGTGGCTGTCATCGGTATCGCCACAAAGAGGGCGCCCATGCAGTGCCAGGGTTATGTGGCCTTGTTGGGGAGCGATGACCAGAGTTGGGGCTGGAACCTAGTGGACAATAACTTGCTGCATAATGGAGAGGTGAACGGCAGTTTCCCCCAGTGCAATAATGCACCGAAATACCAGGTGAGCGGTGCTTGACACAGGCTGGAATCTCCACCGTGTTCTGAGCGTCTGACTGTGGCCGGTTATCGAGAACCTTCTCCTGAGTGCCCTGGCTGCCTTCTGAATTGGTCCTAAATGCACACTTAAGAGTCTCTTTGCCTTGCCTGCAGAAGGCAAATGATCCCCTCTTGTGGGGTCTCTCTCCCCCTTCATTCATTGCTTCCTCAGGCGACACCTATGTATGGTGTTCAGTTGTTTGCACACTTTCATCTTAAATATTGAGTGTGAAGTATGTACCATGGGAGTCTGCTTAAAACAGACACCATATTGCTTTTTGAAATAAAAGCTGAAAGACTTCTGAAGTAATGACTTGCCCCACAGCAAGGTGAACGTCTGTGGCATTTTACCCCTTTGTTGTATGACTGTTTGAAATTAGGTTAGTGCTTAGGTAGGAGTCTTCCTGCAAAAACATGCAGCAGTACTGAGTGCTGCTTGTTTTCTTGCTGGCAGTGTTCCCGTAGGTGTTATCCTTTGGCTGGAGTGCTGGGATATGATGTTCAGATAATTAAAGAGCAAATGCCATTCCACTTTTTTGTCCCTACTTATCTATGTTCTTCTTGGTGGTCACACAACTACATTTTGACTGCTGGATTTCCTCATGTTACAACCTAAGCTGTATGCATTATAGCTTCCATATCATAGTGCTGTGGCTTTGTGTAAGTATGGACTTCTATTTCAGTTCTGGGTGAAGATCTGTGTGGTACTTTGTTTCTGATGTTCCTAAATTTCATGTAAGATATCACCAAGCACTCGCTTATGTCTGAAAGTTATACCTGCCCTTTTTGGGAATAATACATAAAATTAGTGTGATTAAAGGCATACAGAGATCTTTCCATTTGCATGTTGCCTAGCATACAATTTGGTTTGGCACTTGGCCAGACTTGACCCTTTGTGGTCTCTTTCTGCTGCCCTTGTCTAGGCCTTTCTGCAGCAACACGGTGAGGAAAGATTTTGAAGGGTGAATGCAGTTGCTCTTTTTTTGTAAAAATTTGTGAGAGCTTAAATCAGTGATCCTGTAGAGTGTTTTGTGTTTATTAAGACATGTACATTTATCTGCTCTTAGAAAATATACTTAAAGGAAACATATGTGTTGGTTAGAAAAAAAAATGTGTTGCTTGGAAGAAATCGCCAGCAATGGGGCTGTTGGCAAGAATCAGAAGTTTGTGCAGCATCCTGCTGTGCTTGCTGCTGGTGTCTGGGACTTCTGTTTAGTCTAAAATGATGTGTACTACATAAATGCAGGGAGCACTGTGCATGCCTAGGGCACAGTCTCTTGCTGTGTTGAGTGTTGTTTTCATGTTGTGTGTGTATATATATATGTATAAGGTTTTTCACACTTATTTTGCCTAAGCTTTGAGCTGGAATTTCCTTTGGCCTTGGTGAGGTAACACCTCTGTCAGGAACAGCACCTGCATAGTAGTGTATTTGGTATATTTTCTATGTGGCACTTAACCTTTTTAAAACATGTTCATTGTCTTAAAAATTGCTCTTTGTAGAGCAATTGCTGCTCAGCCATAGCAAGAGTTGTTGGAGACCATTACAGAGTTTCCAAAACTGAAGTATTCTGGAGGACTTGGGACGTAGTATGCTCGCTCTTGGTGCTTTTGCAAGGTTTGTATGAAAAGGGTTATGCTTATTATCATGTAGGTGGTTAGATAGAGGCTGCCCACTGGAAACGGGCAGGAGGTATTCAGGATCCTAGTGCATTTGTGCAAAATTGAGAAAATCCTGTCATAAACATAATGCAATCATGAGAAACAGAAAAGCCTTGCTTTAAAATTACCTGCTGGGATATGCTTTATTTTTGTGTCTCATTTGAATATGCTGACTCTCTTTCTATGTTTGTGTTTTGTTTTGTTTTTTTATCTCCCCTCTCATCCCCCCCGTCTCTGTTTCCAGATAGGTGAAAGGATTCGTGTTATCCTGGATATGGAAGACAAAACGTTAGCATTTGAGAGGGGTTATGAATTCTTGGGAGTTGCTTTCAGAGGACTGCCAAAGGTTTGCCTGTATCCAGCAGTGTCTGCTGTCTATGGTAACACAGAAGTGACTTTGGTCTACCTGGGAAAACCTCTGGATGGATGATATGGATTGTTTCGTTAGGACATCGAGATATGGATGGTTGGGGGAGAAATCTGCATGTTGGTTAGAGGGAAACATGTACTAAAGAAAACAAAGCGTGGGTGTGTGTCCAAGAACCATCGAGGGAATCGCATGGAGTTTGGAGGACCAGCCATACTTCAGGAATTGTGTTACATTTCCTCTTTCTACCAGGCCAGAAAAATCCTCAGGGTTGCAGTTGGTTGAGTGGGAAGCGGACACATGCATGTTGCAACAGATTTCAATACTAAGGTGACAGTGCGTGACCTCAAGTGTTTAAAAAGAAATTGGTACAAAACTGTTTGAGGAAATTAACCTGAGATTTGTAAGTAGCATGTTTTGTGAAAGACTCCCATTTAAAAACTGCTTGTTCCTTCCCTTCTCTCCTTTGGGCCAAGGTGTGTACCAGAGGAGACTGACTCTGTTTGGGTTTTATTTACAGTTTTTAACAGACTGAGAAGGATGGTCTGTCTGATCTGTCCTTCTGTGGCATAATGATACAAAATGCGTGCAGCTATTTTTAAGTGTATTATAGGGTTGTATATATGGAACACATTGAAAAAACAGTTAAAAGAAAGGATTTGCTTTATTCTAACTGGGACGTAATTTCGCAAAGGGGGAAAAAAAACCCCTCCATGACATCAGAAAATATACCTCAGACAGGTATATAATATTCATGTAAGTATACTTCTGTTATATAGTAAAGCATTTTGGGCTGCTCTTGTGGCAACGGTGCTACATTGGGTCATTTTCTGTGAGTTTCCATAGTTTCAGCAACAGTTTTTTTCTCTGTAGAAAGCACAAAACTTTTTCCCCGCAAATTTTCTTTTACCAAAATTTGTGGTCCCTGTTAGGAAAGAAAGCTGCAACACAATGGTGAGCTTGTCTTCATTTGGACATCAAAATACTAACTTTTAAAAGCATTCTTAATGCTTTCTAATCACTATTGCGAAGTGTTTAAAAAATAATGAGGAAGGAGCATTCAGTTTCTGAATCTAGACCTTGTTTTCAGCTTAAATGGCTTTATAAGGTTTTGAGACTTGGCTGAACTTTTCTTTAGTTAAATAAAATCCCCCAGCACTCAAGTATTCACCGGCCTGGTTTCACTGGGATTTGGAATCAAGTTCAGTGTTTGGGGTTTTCATTTGCACAAGTTTTCTAGAAAACATGTTGTGGTGGGTCTGTTCTAATCCAAACCATGACACATGTACAAACCCTTCTGGAGTGTCGGTGTGCTGGCATACGCAAGCTGGGGTGGCTCAGAAGCTGAGAGGTGTAGTAAGGTGAAACTGCTTTACTCTGAGGTTGAAGGGTCTGTATGGGCCCCAGAAGAGGCTCTTTTAATGAGGCATTAAAATCTGTAAGCCCTGTGGCTAGCTCTTGACTCTAGTTTGTTGTTGGTTGGCGTTTTTCAGAGCTGTCTGAACTATTTCAGAGTTGGGTGTTCTTTTGCTTTTTGGAGAGGGACGAGGAAATGTTTATTGAACCTCTTTTTGCTTTATTTGAGTGAGAGAATGAATTGCTTAATATCGCAGACTGGCAATTCTCTGAGCACAGAAGAGAAAGGAATTCCTCTTGGGCTGTTGTTCATTTCTCTCCCCATTACTCAAGTAGTGGGAGGAGAGCAGTGCAAGCAGGTGAGTGAGGCTCCTAGTGTGCTGCTGACAAGCTCTCCTTGGAGTCCTTTTTACCTAGTAGAAACCAAGTTCTGTGCAGGAACAGAGTATGTATGTCGTTACCATTTAAAAGGATTTAAAAGTATTTATTTGTTTCGTGTGTTGATAATTGCTTTAAGGCAATATTGAGGTCTGTTCCTCTTGGCTGCCTTAAAAGAACAAAGTACACAGTGAGAAATAATATTTTAAATGGTGCTGAGAATAACAGAATAACTGACGTGGGACAGGCAGATGAGTGTGTTTTGGAAATCTCTGTTACAAGCATTGATTGTACTAGACTGTAAAGTATGTATCTGCATAGCAGAATCATGGGTCATGAAGTAGGGAAAAAAGGGAAACAGGACCCTGTCCAATTTCAGAAAACAAATTTTTCCCTGAGGTGAATGTATTCTCAGTGCAGTTCTGAAAGACATGTCCTCTGCACTTGTTCGTGAATCCAATTAGATGCAAGTAAACTCTGAGAACTTCTGAAGAGTTTTGTTCACAGATTAAGATAGATTTCCATCCTTCAGACTGTCTTAAACTATATATATATTTCCCTCTAAAGTAGAAATGCTGAAAGTTGAACATTCCTTAGGGGTGGGGCTGGGAGGGTCTTACGTTTGTAAGATTATAACTTATTCCTGGAGACCAATGCTGGCTGTACAAAATATTAAAATAAACTCTGCTATAATACAGAAGACATATTGGTGTGGATGCTTGTAATGACATCTGTGGTGTGGTGATAGGAGAAATGGAACAGCAGTTTGGTGCACCAGCAAGATAGTAAGTGTTTGGACTGTATGATTTGCTGTGTGGCTGCTTGAAAGGAGAGTCTGATGGGTGGTTAAGAAGGACTTGAAAACTCTGGTCTAATAGCCATGCCTGGGAAATTGCACCCTCTGAAACAGGGATGCTAACATGTGACAGTGTGGGAAAAGGCTTTCCTGACCACTCGAGGTCTCTTGATTTGAATTGAGGTGATGTGCTCACTGCTGCAGCTGCCTTCCCTTGCTACTGTACTGAGGTGTCTCCTTCCCAGGTCAGCTTTTTGGCTTCTCTTTCTTTAGCTTACTGTATTGTAGTTCAATATTTCATGGTGCTTTTAGGAGGAAGTAGGTAATTTCAGGAAGAATTAGGAGACCATGCTGTGGTTGTGAGCTCTGAGGTGCTTTCCAAACTCTACATCAAGAATTTGCTTTTAACTGGTGAACTTTTAGCTAACATCTCTGAGCTTCAGGAGCAAAGATGTTTGATGCTGTCTTGCCAAAAACATAGAATCACTTTTTCTAGCCAGAGATACTTCAGAGTCAGCTAAAGAGCTGTTTTAAGTATTTTCCCTACCCCAAGTAGGGATTTAACTACTTTGGTCAGGAGGAACATCAACTGTTCATAGCTCCCATAACAGAACTCAGTCTGATTCACAGCTCTTGTCTTCAGAATCCCATAGGACATCCAGGAGTTTTGGATGAGTGAGCATTTTGTCTTGTCATCTGAGTAAAACTCAGAATTTCTTCTGATTTTTAAGAGTGCTGAGAAACCTGTTGGGACCTTAACAGCTGGTCATCTGATCTGGTCATGTTTCTGTGTCTTGAGGAAGAGAAGGATTCAGTATGGCCATTTCTTTCAGGGCAGAATCTGTTTTTGGCTTTGTTGATGGCTTGTGTTGACCTGAAGTCAGTTGTGTGACTTCTTTTGCCATTAAGAGGACAGAGGTGTTGCTAGAATGAATAATAAATCAAGGTGGCATAGGAAACTCACCCTGGCAGGGAAATTTTCTTGGAAATGTTTTTTTACCCCCACTTAAAATGCAGTGGCAAGTATGCATTTTGGGGAGTTCTGTGTATGCCTTCTACCAGCAAACACCATTTTCTTTTGTTGCTCTTGGCCATGTTTCAGGCAACAAAACTAGCCAGGAGCAGATGGCCTTGATCCTCTAGGCTGAATTTCTGCTGCCTTGGATGTAGCTGGATTCTTCTCTGCTTGCCTTTGAATTCAATAGAAAGCTGGAGCATACTATGTGGGTTTCTCTCCACTTACTGATGATCTAATTTTTAAAATTTCATTAACACACAGGTGTGTTTTCCAGATGGCTTCCTCTATTTTTGTCCTTTGTGTTTTCACTGGGATGATGATAGCACTGTTGAATTGAAGTAACAACTTGGCCTAATAATGGTTGGATCATATGAAACTTATTTTCTTTTAAGTATTTGAGAGGAAACTAGCCTCAGTGATTCCTGATTCTGTGCATTTTTATACTGGTGTTTTAGTTCTAGCTAAATCTTTATACATTATAAGTAGTCCTGGATGCTGGCAGGAACACAGCTCTAAGTGCTATATGTACTGTACTCCAAAACACTGCTGGTTCTTGCAGAATACAGATAATTTGGTGAAATCTGTAACCAGAAGATGGTGTTATTGAAATCTGCTCTAGGATCCTTTCTGCATTTACCAACAGGTTTTTCAATGGTTGACAGTGTGCCCTTTTGATTTCTCTAAGTGATAGTAGTCCACCTCGTGCTAAGATATTTTCTTTGACTGAAAGGAAAAATTAATTAAATGTTAAATGAATCCAGAAAGTGTTTCCTGCAGTGATGCTGAACCTGTTAATTTATACATGAAGCTGCTTTTTTTCATACTGCTCTATGATGACAGTGTACATGTTGTGTGATTTCCAAATGAATTCTCACACCTCCCCACAAGAGGGCAAAGTGAACACTGCTGTGGAAGCCTAGATTGAATTTCCTAAGTGTGGTGCAAAACAAATGTTTAGTGTGGGACATCTGCTTCCTGTCGTCTTAAAAAAAAACAAAACAAATGAAAAAACCTCAACAAAACAGATGATTGTTGAGAAGTGGAAAATGGACATAGAATTTTAAAAATACACTTTTTAGTTTGAACTCTTGATCCCTGAATTGTTTTCAGCGGCTGCAACCTGAGCTGACACTTCAAGATCACCTTAAAAGATAAAAAGGGATTTGAGAGGCTCAAAGAAAATGTCACTGTTGTCATTCAAAATATGCTTGTTCCCAGATTTGCTTTTCTTCTTCTAAAGGATTTGTGACCATGAAATAGTGCTATCATCAACAGAATACTTCAAAAAAATCCCTTGCATTTGAAAAAACAAAACAAAACAAACCCCCAAAACCAAAATAATTGAAAATTGATTTGAAAGTATAACTTGTATATTATAGCTGTTGTTTATTCTTCTGCAGTTCTACCAGCTGAAGAACCAAGGATGTTTTTTTCCTTCCATGTGTGCACTTGCAGATTTGTTGTGAGCTAGTTGGTGGTGTTTCACGTTTGCTTCATTTATTTCTTGTTTGTAATCAGTGTTGTTCCACCTGTATATTTACCAGCAGGCCATGTTTGAATGGGGAAAAGTATGGAAGTATAACCATGCCTGTTCCTGTATTTTGTGTAGTGCCTGATCTTGTGAGCTCCCAGTTTCTGCAGGTTTATCCAAAAACAGCAGGAGCATTGCAGTGCATGTAAATGAATGACCATCCTGGGGCATGCTACCTTTATATATCTGCAGTGTTTTATTGTTCGGGATGGGCACTAGAACCCCAGATGTTTTGCTGTGTGTTTTGCAATGTGAATTTTTTTAAATGTCTTTTCTTGAGCTTCTGATTTCAGGCTGTGAATGTGCTCTCCTTTGCACAGTGCTGTCTGTGCATCTCTAGAGGTATGCTCCAAAGTCAGGGACAGATGTGAAAACAGCTGGTGTACAACAGTGTGTAGGCTACAGATATAAAATGCCATTCTCTTGCAAACGTTCAGGCTTGATTACATACCTGCAGCAAGGCACACGGCCATCGTTCAGAATCACAGAATGTAAGGGCTTGGAAGGGGACTCGAAAGATCATCTAGTCCAGCCCCCCTGCCAGAGCAGGATTCTTTTTCCTTCCTGATACCTTTGTTTAAAGCTATCAGTCAGCTTTGGTTTGCAGCAGGTGAGTTGAAAAATTGAGACAAGACAAAACCTCATCAGTAACAGGAAGGACAGACTTATTTTCAACCTGAGCAGGTGAGCTGTGTGTTTGACTTTCCCTAGACTCTCCATAGCTCAATAATGTGTTAAATCTGAGAGCAAGTGGGATACAGGCTGTTCTTCATCCACACAACCTCTACAATACCTGCTTACAGGTAACAAACTGTTTGTTGCGGCTTTGGCTACAAGGAGGACTTCAGTGATTGGAGACTGAAAGCCTGCAAGTGAGTTATTAAGCCAAGGTTATGAAGTTCTTTTGTTTCCTTAGCATCCTATGCTTAGAAGAAGTAAGCCATATCCAATAACTTTTAAATAGTAACTTAACAGTTATAAAGTGCTGGACAACCTGCCACTGAGGAAATGGATGTTACCAAAATGCTTTTTGTATGATACTCCAAGTTCTGCAGGGGTTAAAGCTTTTCAGCCTATGTCTGCCACTTCAGAAGCACCTTTTGAGGGCTTTTTGTTGGCTTTTTTTTTTGGTTGTGGTTTTTTTTTTTTTTTTGTGCTCAGATGACATTTCTCATCTGGCATTGGGCACCTGAGCCTTTAAGCAAGGTCCTGTGCAAAAGCAGAGCTCAATGATAAGTTCTCATGCTTTGCAAATGGCAGAGAGATTTTATGTCAGCTTTAGCACATGATTTTGTCTTATTTCTGGAAAAAATAATTGACACCTACAGAGCTGGAGCAGACTTGGAGCAAGTGTTAGTGGGACTCAGGAGAGTGTCCAATATGGAGATAAGTTGGTTTTACATGTCAGCCTGTGGCCCAATGATCTCACCTCACCATGCTGTGCATCTCTGGGACGTGGATTGTCTTTACTGGAAGACCATTAGCTGCTCTTGTCAGAGTACAGGAGGAGGAGACCTACTTCAATATGCATGTTTGAACTTTCCCCCCTCTTGCATTTCTGTGTTAATTAGTTTAATTCAGGTCAAAAAGTGAAAGCCTGCTTTGAGTCTCTCCCAGTTAGAGCTGTGGGGATGAGGTTTCAGATACAACAAACTTTCTGTTAGAGGTTGTTTAAAAAAAAATACAGAAACTTATATCCTGACAGGTGTTCTTTCTGTTTCCTTAAACAAGAGAAGGAATATGCCCTATGTGCAAGAGGGAGCTCCAGTCCTGAAACCCTGCAGACTGCTTTTTTTCTGTCACTTGTCCCAAAAGTATCACACTAGAAAGGAGGGATATTCAGCCCTAAGGCTGAAGACCAGGGAAAGGAAGATTTTGGAGCATGAATGCTCTTGCTTGGTTCCAGTCCTGATTGCAGCCCACCTTGAGAAATGCTGCTGGTGATATAATGCTGCCTAGCATGGGTGTTTGCTCTCATGGCCAGAGAGGAAAGCTGGGTGGGATACTCTTAGCTCTATAAGAAGCTGAGATAATTTCACTTCCCTTTGCATTAATGACAGAATTATTCATGTCTCTTAAACAGAGTGGCAGCAGGAAGGGAGTACATGTGACTACAGATGAGAGTAGTTTTTCATGCCACAATTTGCATTACTGAATGGTGTCATGGCGGTGACTTGCCCATTCCTTCTCTTTCTTGTGACTTAGAGCCTCTATTCCTGACAGTTTTATGCTAAAAACTTTGGTGAATGTGCTGGCATAGAATGCTCAGGAGTTTTTTATTGCTTTCAAGGGTTTATTTTATTGTACAATACAAAAATAAGGTCAGTGTATTCACACTTGGAAACTCTCTGAGGAAAACTTCGACAACGCTTTCAGGTCCAGGTGCAACCAAAGACCAAACTGGAGACCAAGCTGGGGGCTTTCTTACTCCTGTGGAGATCTGGGATGAAAGGTCAGTTGTCTTCTTTGGCTCCAAGCACTTGCTTCTTCTGCAGATGCATTGCAAGCAGTTCTCTAGAGCATCTGGACTTCCACTAGCATTTATCTCAGATCATGACAAGGGAGTGGATACAGTTGCATTTCAGTTGCTGCAGAAATACAAGGCTTGGCTATTTCAGCATCTGATGTGTCCTGCGGTATGCTCTGCAGACCTTGTGATCTGGATACTCTGCTGCTTTCGAAGGAGGAGGTTCACATCTGCATGTGCGCATTTTTAACTGCTGGCCTGGAAAAGGCGGGTGGGTGAAGGCTACAAGAAGTGGCAGGAGCTTGGCCGCAGGGTGGGCTTGGCTGCACATGCGGGCGAACAGAGGGGAAACGAGATCGCTTCTGTGGCTCTCCCTTCTGCAGCCCACTTCCTTCTCATTTGCATCTTACACACTGTCAGATGTGGGAGAAGGAACAGCCCTGACCGCAGGGACAGAGCTGCTTGTGCTGGACCTGCCTGCAGGAGGGGAACTGATGCACAGCCTTGTCCCCCAGCATGTGGTTCCAGGAAGTGGCTGTGGCCAAGCTGCTGACCAGCAACCCCTATTCCTTTCCCACACAACACTGCACTTTGAGAAACACGGGTTTGCTTTCTACTAAGACCTATTTCTGTTTTTCTTCTGAGCCCCATGTAGGAGAGCACCTTTTGTAGACTAAAAGGTGGATCTTTGAAAATTGCTGCCTTGGGGCTCCTGCTTGGTGTCTAGGTCCTTGGTGAAATGTCCTCTGAGCCCAAAGGTGTCACTGTCCCATTGGTTCATGCTGGAAGTTCACCTGGGTCCCTGCAGGCTTGTTGCATGGTATCTGTCTGGTGGGGTTATTTCCTTTCCCCTGCTCCCTGAGCTTGTGCAGCCCTGATGTCTGCAGATGTCAGCAGTCAGTGTGTCACTGGGAAGGCAAGCAAGCAAGCCTTGTACTCTGGTCATAACGACTCAGAATTAGTTCTGTGTTCAAAGAAGATAACTTATCTTCCATCAGAAAACCTGGCAAGAGCTAGGACGCTCCTGACGAGGGAGCAAAAATGTGTTTGGTGGTGGATAAGTGGGTAATCATAGAGTTAGAGCCCACCAGGAGTGTGGGCTGCTGCTGAAAAGGGAGCAGGAGTGCAGTGGTGGAATCGGTCCACGTTGCTGAGGAAGATGCTGTTACTGCTGGGGATTGCCAGGCATATGAGCCACTGCAAAACTAGAGCCTGAAGCTTTAAGTTTTCGTGTCTGCTGTCAGTGCTACCATGTGCATTTCTTTGGAAGAATACTGAGCGTGGCTAGGTAAACAACCAAGCAGGTTGTTTGGCTACAACTGCAGCAAGGGAAAAAGCCCGAGGACTGGAAGCTGATTATAAATTGCTGATTTTTGTCTCTTGGTTTCCCCTGCAAGAAATACACAGGAGGGAAGCTGTGCTTTTTGCAGGGCTCCAGTTCAGCTCCAGCACTGGGGCTGTAGAGATGCCCGTGCTTGTATACATCGATGCATCTCTGCTGTTCTGGGATGGGACGTGTCCTTCATTATTCCCTGGGGATAAACTGGGTGGATTCCAATCAAGAAATTCAGCCAGGTAATCTTCCAGAGCTCTCTATTTAAAGTTAAGCAGGCCAGCTGGCCTTTTTAGCTTTTCCTGTTTGGCCATGTAATGAATGATCTGTTTTCTTTTTTATGTCTACAGTTTATCTTAAATGAGAGGCAACTACTGCTACTGGCATTTTCTGGGATATGCTGGACCTTCAGCTTCCTTGTTTTATCCAGAACAGGTGATTAAATTAAATAACTTCTTCACTTCTGTCTTAATACACTTGTGCTACCTGTGCACACTTCAGCCAAGCAGCAAATAAAAATTTGATGTGGATTTAAAGGATAAAATTTGTTTTCTCTTTAATTTTCAGAGTCATTGTTGATCACAGTACCTGGGAATGAATGGCTGCAGGGAGATGCTGGTCTTCAGCCTGTGGCCACACCTCCCTTTCCAGTGAGCTCCAACAGGTGAGATGCTGCTGTGACAGTCGGTCACTTGCACCCACCTAATATTTTCTGTAATGCTGTTTGCAGTTTACTATGAGCCTGAAGATTGTGGTGTTTCTGTAGATATTTATCAAGCCTTCTCAGGCTTGTTTCCCAGAGCAGCTGGTTCTTCTCACCATCATTTTTTCCCTCTGCAGGGGTGCGCTCTGCATCCACTCCACATCGGGCAAAATGCTGGAGATTGAGCAGAGCTGGAGGCTTTCCAGGGATGCCTTGCACTTACAGAACTTACAGAACAACTTATTTAATTCTCCTCAGTTCTCTGCAGTTGGAATAGAAGAATCCCATGCAGAAACATTTCTGTTAAACTTTGCCCTGACTTGTTCAAGGCTGCAGTCCTGCTGGTGTGTGAACCATGAGTGACCATTCTCTTGGTGCTTCCACTGCAGAAAAAAAATCCCATTTGCTGCAGGAAAACCTGGGGCACACTGAGGTGCAGCGATGGACTTGCTGTTTTTTGTTCCAGTTTCTCCTTTTCCATGGGGTCCTGTGCTGGGTGAGCACTCCAGCAGCAACCAGGAGGTTAGCGGCTGCGATTGAGAGACAGGACGCAGCTTGATGCAAGCAAGATGTCAACTTTATTGATTACAAGCATAAGAATATATACTATTTTGGCTGTGCATGGCTTTCTCTCATTGGTATATTTTTTGATGCCTTTTACATTGATTGGCTAAAAGACTAAGCAGGCTACAAGATAACAGATTTCAAAACTACTCTTTGTTACCCCTTAGCCAGTACTTTACCACTACAGGGGAATTCCACGGTCTATATTGTTGTTTGGTCCTCAGTGTTCTTTGCTTCCTTGCTTCATGGCTACGAGCTTGCATATCTGGTGTATTTCACCATGGCCACATGTCCTTCCCTGTCCACCTAAGGCCCCTACAGCTAGCCTCTTGTTACACCTTTTCTCTTGATTTGTACTTGACAGTTTGGGAGTTTTTAAGGAAAAAAGATAGTTTGGAGGGAAGAGGAGGTAGGAGGAAGGGATGAAGCTCACTGGGTGTAAAAGTGTATGGGGATTCCCAGTCCTCCCAGCTGCAGAAATTGCAACTGCATGTGTGAACACCATTCCTAGCAGCTAAATCTTCATATTAATCCACTTGTGTCATTGAGCTGCATTGGGGCTTCATGAATTGCTGATCAGACCAGCAGCTCCTGGCAGCTCTATCCCTATTCCTTTACTGTGCAAATATTAAAAAATAAATAAAACACCTTCAAAGCACACATCTAGTCCTTACTGGGAGAGCTGGGTGGGGGCATGACGTTGCTTGAGAGGAAGAGCAGGGGATTGAGCAGCAGTTTTGGGGTGTTTTCAAAAGCAACCAGAGGCAGGATGTGGGGAAAGTGTGAAATGGAAGGCTGCTGCCAGCATGCAGCTGGTGGCTGCTCTGCAAGGGTCAGCCCTGGTGTGTGGCTGCTTTCTGGGGAGGACAGGGTGAGTGAGATGCAGCTGGCTGGTACAGGGACCTTCTCATCCCACAGTGCCCTGACACTGAGCACCTTCACTGCTAGGGAAAAGGGGTTATGCTGACTTGGCTTTGGTCAAAGCAATGGGCTGGGGATGAAACACGTTGTTTACTCTCAGCTCCTCCTGCGCTGCAGGTAGGAAGCTGGTTTGACCCTTGGGGCATCATCTTTTTTGGTGGCATGACATGAAGGAATCTCATCAGAGAGTCTCCCAGGTCAGCCTCCAGATCATCTGAGAGGTGATATCCACAGGTCAGGATGCTTGAGTTTTTTGTTTTCCAGTTTTCCCAGCCCTGGGGCAAATTTCTGCCAGGTCCTGTGTCTCCAAGCATCAGATGAGTGGTTTTGGTGTGGATTGGGCTAGTGGCATGGTTTTAGGGGTGAGGAGTGGGTTTGTAATCATCAGCCACTCTCAGCTGTTCACGTGACCTCAAGCAATGCCATGGGAATTTTGTGCTGCTGCAGAGCTTCTGCCATCTGCCCTAGTTCACTTGGATGAGAAGCGCTTCTCTCTTTTCCTTCTTGATTTTTATACTTCCAACTTCTTTGAAAATGGAGGAAATGAAACTATAGGGCCTTTTTGTGAGTGACATGGCAGAGCTCAGCCTCCTTCCAGAAAAAACCTGAAATTTAGATTGAAGACAGAAAAAAATATCTCCCCAGTCAATTTGTGCTGGCTGCAGGAGTCTGGGGGCCACTTCATCTGGCATATGGGGGTGACCCAGGCCATGATGTCCCTCAGTGGGATGCTTGGTGTGCCACAGTAACATGGTTCATCTCCTGATTGCTGCAGAAGGTCCCATTGGCACTGGTGCCTGGGATGTGGAACATGGATGTTGCTGCTGATCCCACTGGACAGGGTTCTGTTGCAGAGCTGACTCCTTTTTCCTTTCTCCATAGTTTTGAACCTTTCCCCAGCTATATAAATCCAGGCAAACCATTTTCTCCCTCAGCAGCTGGATTTGCTGGGGATTTGAGGGTACATGAGAACCCTAGGAGAGGGGAGACATGGTGGTGGGAAGAGAGATAAAGAGCAGGAGCAGATGAGGGTAAGGAGGAAGGGGGGCCTCCCTGTTCATATTGCTTTGGAAATGTGGAATTTTGCCTCTCTCTGCCTTAGCAGTTGTGGGAAAAGCCATTTATGCTGACTTTCACATAGGGATCAGCACTTGGAAGGTCCCTCTATCCAGCTGAGTCTGGCTTGCACCATGGCTGCTGGGTTTGCCAAAATCCCAAGCAGCCCTAGGAGACTCAAAAGTCTGTGGGCAGTGGGATCTGAGCTTCCTGAATCTCACCTAGACAATGTGAGGGGCTGGACACTGGTGTCTCAAAGCAGGGACTCAACATCCAGGGACATCCCAACCTCATCTTAGGATGCAACAGGAAATAACACTTTCTTCTTCCCCCACAGGAAGCACATCCCTTATGTCCTGTTGAAGCCCCTGTCCTGGGCGCTGGTGGCAAGCTGGGAACTAGAGGGATGCAATGGGAATAGGTGCCATGCGGGGGAATGCCACCCTGCCAGTGGCTTTTCTCCAGCCCACTAGGGTCAGTGGCATGGCTCCACAAGCAAGAACATTTCCAGGACACTAACTCTGCTGCCTGAAACCACAGTGTGAGGGTTGTCCCCAGAAGCAGTGGGACATCCAAGAGCTGCATGGCTCTCGGTGGGGGCTGGTTCCTCCTCGCATCCCCCTCCCTGCCTACCCGGTCCCTGTGGTTCCTCCTTGCTGGTAAATTGTTAGTGCATGACCCAGGTTGTAAGTGCTGAGCAGTAAGCAAAGTGCCTGGCCATGCTCTCTGCCTCCATGTGACTGCAGTTTCCGTTAGCTCCTTCCGCAAAGCTATATTAGTGCTAAGTGAGAAAGCGGATGGGAGAGAAACCCAACAGGTTGCACCGACTCTTGGCCCTAAGAGCCCCCCAAGCACAGCCAGAGGGTCTGCCAGCTGCAGGATGAGTTGCGGCAAAACCCGCACGCTACCCCATGTGGTGAGTAACTGCCCTCCAATACCTTTGTCAGAGAAAAAGCCCTGCCGGGGGTTTTTGGGGAACCTCCCTTGCCAGCTTGAAGATCTGTGGTGGCCGTGTGTTGCTAATGCCTATGCTTGCAAGAGCTGTGGCTGCATGGGTGGGTGCTGGAGCTGGTGTGCACTGTGGGAAGCACCTAGGGTGCTCTCAGACCTTTCATGTGGGCTTCTCTGTGGGGCTGCGGGCAGGGGCTTCCTGCTAGTGCTGCTGCCCATTCTTCTGGCCAGGCAGGCACCACCCCTCGCATCCCCGGGGAGGTGGTGGGAGGGTGGAGGCGCTTCTGATATTAAGGGAGGCCAACCTTGTGTGGCAAAGATACCACTGTGAGCTGGATGAAGGAAAAGTGTGAGCTTCTGCAGAGAGGTTCAGGGGCTAAAGGTGAGCCGGGTGCCAAAGCCTCTGTGGGTTGGGTGCAGCAAGGACACAGTAGGGTCCCTGTCTTGCCACTGTGTCTGGGTGAAAGGCTCTGCTGGAGACTGAGGGCATAAGGTGGCATAAGCTGCTGTGTGTCAGCTCCAGCCTGGGGAAGGGGAGCTCCCTCTCAATCCCCACCAGATTAATAAATGCTGCTTTGATAAAACACCAGTTTAACGCTTTTGGCTGTCCTAAGGAAGGAGACAACCCAGGATGTATCTCCTGCTCCCTCTGTGCTGTCAGGGTCCAGCTACCTGGCCTGCCAAAAATAACCCTGTTTCTTCTTCAAGCACTGGCAGTTATGAAAATGCCGTTTACCAAGCCCTCGCTGAGACCTTGCTGCTCATTTGCTTGAGATTCAGCTTTTGCCCAGATGCAAATGCTGTCAGCTCCAGTTTCACCAACTTAGTGAAGTGACACCTCACACTGGAGAGCCTCTGCTTCCCCAGGATGACCTCTGGCAGGGACAGGTGCTGGAGAGGACTCAGTAGTGGTTGGGTTGGTGTCCCCCAAGGCAGTGTTTAGTGCCAGAGAGGAGGTACATGAGCCTTGGCAGGAGAGGAAGCCTCTGCTTGGGGTTTGCAGTTCTGTAGCATTTCTGAGCAACTTTGGAGTGATGACAGTGCCTTTCCTATGTGTGCTGCCCCATGTGGGGACCAGGCTGCCACCTCTGCATCCCTTCTCTTCTGCCCTCCAAGCTCTCCTTGGTGGACCCCCACAAGGTCTCCTGCTGGGGTGGGTGGGCTCAGTGTGAGCTATTTGCTGGTTTTTTCCATGAGAGGATCATGGTGGCCGAAGTCTCTATGGTATATTGGGAGCCCATTGCCTCTGGGCCCTCCTGGGGGATATGACAGGAGCTGTGCACTTGTCTGCAGACAGCAGCTGTGGACGGGAGGCCAGCTATGCGCAAGGATTACTGCTGTCACGATGACTCCCTGGGAGAGCCTTGGCCTTTCAAAATGAGCGATCTGCGGCTTTTGACCTTCTCATCTCTGTCTCTGCAGGAGTGCCACCACTGAGATGGGGGCCCCTCTTTCTGGTCTCTCCCTGCTTCTGGTCCTCCTGGCAGCAGGATGGGGAAGTGGAGTGATCACAGTCTGGGCAACATCTCCTGGCAGCTGCGAGCTTGTAAGTCCTCTCTCGCAAATCCTCACCTTTCTGACTGCTTAGTCCTGCTCTGCAAACACTAGGTGCCTCAGCATCTCCAGACTTTCCCTCTCCCAGCTACTGGCTTAGCTTAAGGGATGGACTGCGTGCTGAGGCTTTAGCCATAGAGCCACCTCTTCCACCCTCGCTTTGCTCCCCAAACTTCTCCCTCCTCATCTTCCCCTATCTCCCATCTCTCAGAGCAGTGTTATTTATCCACTTCTTGCTTAGGTGCAGAGCACTGCATACTGCACCAGTAGGCGGCTGAGCTCTGTCCCAGGAAATCTTCAGGGTGATACTGAGGAGCTGCTGCTTGATGACAACACTATCCGGGTTCTGGGCAATGCATCCCTACTCTCTTACCACCAGCTGCAGCATCTCAGCTTGCCCAGGAACCGGCTGGAGCTCATTGAGCCTGGTGCATTCCTCAGCAGCCAAGGCCTCCATGTGCTCTCCTTGGCAGACAACCTCCTCTTCACCAACTACTCGCTGACAGCAGCTGCTCTTTCTGCTCTGCCAGCCTTGAGGACACTGGATCTAGCTGGAAACCACCTCACTGAGGATATGGTATCAGTTTTAATCTGGAACCTGTCCTCCTTGGAGTCCTTGTCCATGGCTAGGAACATCATCATGAGGCTGGACTCGTCTATCTTCATGAACCTGACCCAGCTCTTGGAGCTGAACCTGGAGAAGAACTACATCTTTGAGGTTGACCAGGCTTTTGGAGGACTACAGAGGCTGCAAAAGCTCAACATAGCTTATAACTACCTCCCCTGTGTAGTGGAGTTTGGCCTAACACAGCTCAGAGTGCTCAACATCAGCAACAATGTTCTTGAGTGGTTTCTGGCCCTGGAAAGTGATGACTTCTTTGAGCTGGAGGTGCTGGACCTGTCCCACAACCACCTCCTCTTCTTCCCTGTGTTGCCTCGGCAGAGCAAGCTGCACTCCTTGCTGCTGAAAGACAATGAGATGAGCTTCTACCAGCGCCTTCCCAATGGCACATCCCTGCTGGATGTCACAGTGCAGTTCTTACTCATTGATGGCAACTCCACCAGTGTCACGACAGTCAGCCTCTGGGATGAGATCTCCCACAGCAACCTCTCTTCCCTGCGACTCTTGGATATGAGCCAGAACCAAATCTGGTACCTGCCAGAGGACTTCCTGGCCCAGATGCCCTCTTTGACCTACCTGAAGCTCAACCAGAACTGCCTGGAGATGTTTCACCTGTCAGAGAGGGACCCCTTAGCTGTGCTGATGGAGCTGGACCTCAGCCAGAACAGTCTGATGGAGTTGAAGCTGGAGGTGGGTGCCACAGACATCCTTCCCAATCTGCACCTCTTCAACCTCAGCACCAACAGGCTGAAGGTGCTTCCTCCTGGCATTTTCACTTACACCAGGAAGATCACTACTGTGGATCTCAGCCACAACCGGGTTGACCTCTGTCCCCAGCCAGCTGTTGCAAGCAAGGTGGAGAGTGTTCCCTGTGTGGATATCAGGGATGTCAAGACCTTGACTCATCTATCATTGGCCAGCTGTGGTCTAAGGGGACTAGGTGGCCAGCCTTTCCGGGGGACACCATTGATGCATTTGGACCTGTCTGACAACCATCAGGCACTATCTGGGGACCTGAGGTGGCTGCAGGACCTTGCTCTGACACTGCAGGTGTTGTCTCTGAGGAACACCAGCCTCTCCTCCACTGTGGTGGACTTCTCTGCCTTTAACAGCCTTGTGCGCTTAGACCTTTCAAGGAACTCCTTGACTGTCTTCCCCACCTCGCTGGGTGTCTTGAAACTGCACAGCCTGGACCTGCGAGACAACTGCCTCCCAGCTCTCCCTCTGGATATTGCACAGTCACCACTGGGAAAGAGCCTTCGTGAGGTCTACCTCAGCCGAAATCCCTACAACTGCTGCACTCTGGGCTGGTGGGACTCCCTGCAGTGGGTCGAGGGGTTGCATGTCCCTGATGGCCAGGAGGTGACCTGCAGGTATGCCTCCCACATGTTGAGTCCTAGGGCACTGCCCAAGCCTGTCCAGCAGAGCTGCCTCTGGCAGACAGCCAACCTGGCGCTCTTCTACCTGGTGCTGGCTCTGCCCACCTGCCTTACGCTCCTGGTGGCCTTCACTGTCACCTTCCTCACACTCAAGCAAAAGGTGCTGAAAATGTTGAAAAGCCAGTATGGGGTGTCCAGCCCTTACTAAGGGCTGAGGAGGAATGGTGGATGTAAGTGCGTTGTCAGGATTACAGGCTATAACCCCTCTGAGGTGGGTAAGATGGAGACTTGATGGATGGAGGACCAGGGGATGCTTGGAGAGCTGCTGTTCTTGCTATGGATGCCCTAAAAGTACCCAAAGGGTGTGGGGCTATGTTTGGTGATGGAGCCTGGGGCCACGCTGGGCATCCGCAAGGGACATGTCTTCAGAAGAAACCTTCAGCTGCTGTTGGCAAGCCAAGCAGACAAAACACCAGACGCCTCTTGGCCAAAGGGGCATGGACAGTTTTCCCTGGCACTGTTTTTCCCACCCTTCAGGCAGCAACTTTTATTTATTCACTCCTGCAGTGAACTCTTTGCTCCTAAACATCATCCAGGTCTGCAATGAACCTCTATGAATTGCTGGAGCAAGCATCACCTGGGTACTGAGAAGGGTCTCTGTGGCCACAGCTTCTCTTACTGCTCTTGCCGGCACTGGCAACTTGCAGGCAGCCCTGAGCATGCACCCGTGTATGTGTGCTGATACGACAGACGTTGTCAGCAGGGTTGAAAGATAACATTTTGGGGTACTGCTGCTTGGTTAAGCCATGATCCCAGTTAGAAAAGTCCATTAAAAATAGCCCAAGCTGCAACAATGTGAAATACTGATGGAAAGACAAGAAATTATATCACTGGTAATATTTTATCATCGATTTCTTTTTCTGCATCAACTGCAGGATTAAACAGATGCAAAGGAGATAAAATAAGAGAAAGCCTTCCTCTTTGCTGTGCAAGCCCTGCCCTCACAAGCTGTTGGCTTCAGCAGTGTGTGGGGTTTGCTCCACTCGGTCCTGGCTGCACCACCTACGGGCGTTCCCATACCAGCAGTGCACTACCTGGGAAAGCGCTGCTTTGCTTCTCGGAAGGTTACTGTGGGTAGTAACGAGAAATGGTTGTGGTTTGTGCTAACTCAAAAGCCCTGCTTAGAACTGGAGCAGCTTTATTACTGTGGATCTGTCAGGATTTTTCCAGACAAACACGTCTGAGTTTAATGGGAGCACAAGGTACGAAGAAGTAAGCAGCAGTGCCAGTGTGGGCGCTCCAGGGGCTTGTCCTTGCCTGCTCTCAGAAGAATTCAGTCAAGCTGACGCGGGGTGTGCTGGGGGCTTGAGTCCCCCAGGCAGCCCGTGTCACGCTACACTGGAATTGTCTTGGAAGGTGGTGGTGGGACGTGCCCGAGGCTGGTGTGGGCCCAGGGAGTGATGCTGGGGGGCAGTGCAGGCACATGCAGGCAGCGTGCAGGCAGTGGGATCCAAGGCTTGCAGCAAGGCAACATCCTCCTCGGCACAGGTGTGGGGACGAGTATTGAGGTAATTGCTGAGCCTTGCATGGCTGATTGCCATGCCAAGCTGAAAAAAATGGCATAGGTCAGACCGTGCTGGGTCTGGGGCTGAGCACTGGCAAAGCTCTCGAAACTCAGATGTCAGATCTGTCTTAGAAAACAGCTGCTTTCTGGCCCTATTTTAGACTGAAATAGCCAAAATCAAATCAAGCCCCAGCTGGGGAATCCCTCAACCTATTTCAGCCATTCTTTTGCCCACAAGCTGCATGCCCAAGGGACAACAGTGACCTACAAATATAGAATAAGAGAAACAGAATTGCCAGAGTTGGAAGGGATATTAAAGATCATCTAGTTCCAACCCCCCTGCCTGGCAGGGACACCTTCCACTAGATCAGGTTGCCCAGAGTCCCATCCAGCCTGGCTTTAAAAGCTTCCAGGGATGGGTCTTCCACAACCTCTCTCGGCAACCTGTTCCACTGTCTAACCACCCTAACAGTGAAGAACTTCCTCCTAATGTCTAAATCTACCCTTCTCTAGCTTGCATCCATTTCCCCTGGTTCTATCACTGTCTGACCTCCTAAAAAGTCCCTCACTGGCTTTCTTGTAGGTCCCTTGCAGATACTGAAAGGCCACAATAAGATCTCTTCTGCAGACTGAATAACCCCAACTCTCTCAGTCTGTCCTCACAGGAGAGGTGCTCCAGTCCTCTGATCATTCTTGTGGCCCTTCTCTGGACTCACTCCAGCACTGCCATATCCCTCTTGTAATTGGAGCTCCAGAACTGGACACAATATTCCAGGTGGGGTCTCACGAAAGCAGAGTAGAGGGGGAGAATCACTTCCCTCAACCTGCTGGCCACGATGATTCTCTTGATGCAGCCCAGGATACAGTTGGCCTTCTGGGCTGCAAGTGCACACTGATGGCTCGTGTTGAGCTTCTCATCCACCAGCACCCCCAAGTCTCTTCCCTCAGGGCTGCTCTCAAGCCAGCTTATATCCGTGCTTAGGATTGCCAAGCACTGAATGGGTAGGACTTTGCACTTGGTCTTGTTGAACTTCATGAGATTGGCATGGGCCCACCTCTCCAGCCTGTCCAGGTCTCTCTGGATGGCATCCCTCCCCTCCGGTGTGTCAACCACACCACACAGTTTGGTGTTGTCAGTAAGCTTGCTGAGGGAGCACTTGGTGCCATTGTCCATGTCACTGATGAAGACGTTGAACAAGACTGGTTCCAGTACTGATCCTTGAGGGACTCCACTTGTCACTGGCCTCCACCTGGACATGGACCCATTGACAGCCACTCTTTGGGTGCGGCCCTTGAGCCAATTATTTATCCAGCGAGTGGTCCATCCATCAAACCCATATTCCACCAGCTTGGAGACCAGGATGTCATGTGGGACATTGTCAAAGGCTTTCCTCAGGTCCAGGTAAATGACGTCCATTGCTCTTCCCCTGTCTATTGATGTTGTGACCTTTTCATAGAAGGCCACCAGATTCATCAGGCACGATTTACCCTTGGTGAAGCCATGCTGATTATAACAAATCACCTCTTGATTATCCTTATGCCTCAGCAGTGCCCCCAGGAGGATCTGCTCCATGATCTTACCAGGCACGGAGGCAAGACCGACTGGCCTATAGTTTGCCAGATCATCATTCTTCCCCTTTTTAAAAATGGGGGTTATGTTTCCCCTTTTCCAGTCACTGGGGACTTCACCAATCTCTCATGACTTTTGGAATACAATAAAGAGTGGCTTAGCAACCTTGTCCGCCAGTTCTCTCAGTACCTGTGGGTGTATCCCATCGGGTCCCATGGACTTGTGAACTTTCAGGTCCTTCAGAAGGTCACGAACCTGATCTTCACGTACCACTTACCACATACGTCCCTGTGATGTCCTCCATTAGGTCTGCACTAGCACTGGGTACTGCAGCTGTACTTTGTTGTCTCTCTGCTGTCAGGGTGGGCAGGGCATCCCCTGTGAGCACCCCAGTCCCTAGAGCCCCTTGCCCCCAGTATGACTGCTAGGTCTGGCCTCAGAGGGTGGATGTGTGCACGTCCTCCACTGCCTCTGCTACTTCTCCTTTTGGCAAGAAGATGTGGGGTGCAGTCATTGCTGCATGTATATGTAGGAACTCGGGCACCTGGCACTGCTTGGGGCATGGATAGAAAGTGGATATTCTTGCTTGTATTGAGCCAGAATGAAGGATACTCAACACTCCTCTATCACAGAAGGCATTACATCTTTGTCCAGCCACAAGGGATGGTGTCCAGAAAGCTGAGGCTTACCTGGAGCTGGGATGTCAGGCCAGCATGATAAGCTTCCACTTTTAGGTGGTTGATGTCCATGCAAAGCTGCTGTTTTGCAAGGTCATGGTGATCAGGGGAGGTCCTCAGTGGCTGCAGAAAGGCAAATGTTGCACCTATCTTTGGTAATGGCCAAAAGGACATCTTGAGCTGTAATAGGGTTTTCTCAACCCTCACTTTGGGGAAACCATGGAATATGCTTTCTTGAAGCACATCTCTAGAAGAAGAGGGTGGCCGAGAGCAGTCATCATGGATTGACCAAAGGTAAGTCATGCCTGACCAACTTGCTTGTCTCTCACAGTGAAATGGATGGATTTGTAGGCAAGGAGAGAGCAGCAGGTACCACTTACCTCAACTTCAGCAAGGCTTTCAATACCATATCCCACAACATTCTTGCATACAAGTGAGAATGTCATAGTCTGGATAGGTGGGTAACCAGGTAGGTAAAAATCAGTTGGATGGTGAAGCACAGAGTGTAGCAGTTAGTAGGATGTGCTCTACCAGGATGCTGGTGAGAAGACACCAGGGGTCAGATCAGAAATCTGTCCCATTTGATGATGAGGAGGCCATGGAGTGCCTTCATGTCAAGTTCACAGATGAGCCCAGATTGGGAGAACAGTTAATATTGGGTAGGGCTGCCGCCCTGAAGGATGGGGGTGGGCTGGAGGAATGAGCCAACAGGAACCTCATGACCCAGAGAGGTGATTACTCCTGTCAGCTCAGCACACTTTAGACCTCATCTGGACTTGATGATCCTTGTGGGTCCCTTCCAACTTGGGATATTCTGTGATTCTGGTGAGGACAGCAATACCCAGGGAGGAAGGGTGTAATCTATATACTCTGAGCCCTGTCAGAACAAAGCCAGGTAGGTACAGGCTGGCCTGACCCTGAGGCAGGGGGACCTCTCCTCCACATTCAGCCTAAGTCCCCTTCCACACAAGTGGGAGATTTTATGTGCTGTTGTGTTGTGATTTTTGACTGGAAACAGAGCAGTGCCTGTGCCAGAGATCTACACACCCCTTCCATTCCTGGGAGAACTGAGTCAGGCTTTATGTTTTTTAAATTTTTGCAAAATGAGGCATTGGCTTCCATTTCTCTTCTGAACTGAAGTCTCCCTGGGACAAATGTAAGCTCAGTCCTCCACTGATGACAAAGTACAGTGGCTTAACTGACACTCATTTCACATTTTTCTCAGAACTATCATTTCAGTCTATAGGAAGAGAGCTGTTCCAAACCTCAGCTTTGGTGCTATTATATGATGTTTTATTGATAAAATTGACATGTTTTAATTAATTTGTGGTTGCAAGAAGGAAGACAGGAACTAAACTAGTCTTGGAGACAATTTACAACTCCTCTTAGTTACCTTCAGCATCAGTTTGTTCAGGCCACTCAACTCAGGATGAAGGTCCATCCCACTCACAACCCTCACAGCCACTCAAATGCAGAAGGCTAAAATCTGGGAAGCATTTGGATTTGCATAATTTCTAAAGAATCCTAAATTTAGTTTTCCAATTCTTACAAGAGAGCAGGACTTGGCTAGTACAAACTATCTGAGGTAAAAAAAAAAAGTGATTAAAAACTTTATTGAGATAAGTAAAATATTTGTTTGCAGAGATGAATTTCTCAGTGACCATTAAAATATTACATGGAATTCCTTTTGCTGTAGCTTTACTTGTCACACCAGGTTCTGTCCTTGCATGATTTCAAGTAGGCCAGGAACTGTAGTCTGATGAGGCAGCATGGGTAAAGGTTTTCATGCTAAACCAACCACCGGCCTTTGTGACCTTCTATCACACTACTTTTTTTCAGATAGTTTAAGCACATTTTTCCAGAACTAAGCACTTACTGAGAAAGCATCATCTAGTAGTATAAGGAAGCAAAAAACCTGCAGTTTGGAATCACTGCATTTTCAGAAGTACCATAAGAGTAATTTCTTTTCTAGATATTACATTTCTGAAATGTGAGGATTTATTTGTATTTGTGTAAGCTGAAGCTGGAGACTTAAGCATCAGTCATGAAAAATGAAATTACTATTCTCAATGCAATGTTGATATATTCATAGAGACTAATATATATTTAACATTCCAGCAAGTAATAATAAAATACCATACTTGTACATATAAAGCTTTATTAAGCTTTAACACTGCTTCCAAGACATAAATATTTAACACTCAATTTTCAGACAATGCTGAATAGAAATCACAGTGAGGCGAGTGAGGTTTTCAGTCAAAGCTGACTGAAATGCAAACAAATAAAAGACTAAATAATTTAGAATTATTTCAGGCACTCAAAAGACTAAAAACATCCATTGAGTCCAGCTGCCCAATTTCAATTTCATCAAGTTTGGCTTTAAAGTTCACTTAAACCTGTAATTGCTGTTAACTCCTTAGGCTTTGGTTTCTCTGTAGCCAATGTTACATGTGTTAATTGCATGAGCTGAGAACGATGCAGATGAATACATGTGCTGATGCCATTCTCTCTGATAGGACTGTGCAACTTGTCTCTGAACTGCCCATCCAAGACATCTTTGTCCAAAATCAGATTTCTTCACCTGACTCCACATCCCAGCCACAGGACTCCAGCTGCTCATCCTGTGGAAACTCAACCTCAATGTCATAGACAAAATCTGGGTCATCCTTCTTCTTCCTGTTCTTTTCAAACAGCTCATCCATGATGCTCTTCCTTTTGTCTAGTTCCTTGTCATCCAGTTTGTTCATATCCTCTTCTGGGTCAATGGTCTCTTCCTGATGAAACTTTTCCAAGCTCTCAGCCAGGCTCTCTCCTCCCAAATGACCTTTCAGCAAACTGTACAGCTTCTGTAGCTGATGCAGTGAGACTCCTTCTAGGTAAGCCTTGTGTCGAGAGTTATTCTTCAGCTGCTCAGCAGCCATGCTGCAGTCTAAAGAGAAAGTCACCATGAAGGCTTACAGCTGCAGGCAAATCTCTTCCCACAAACAGATCCTCTTCTCCCAGACTATCAAAAGCAAGACCCCCAGAATTAGCAAAGCCACTTTCAGGTTAAAACGTAGCCTTCAGCTACTCAGGAGACAATGCTATCACAAAACAACTCCTCTGTGCAATCCCTAGAGCTGGTAAGAAGCTACCCAGCACTTAATAAAAATGACCTGCTTAGTGGATAAGGGAAACACTGTGGATGTTGTCAACCTAGACTTTAGAAAAGCTTTTGACATTGTTTCCCACAGCATTCTCCTACAGCAACTGGCTGCTGATGGCTTGGATGGGTATATTCTTTGCTGGATAAAAACCTGGCTGGATGGCCAGACCCAAAGAATGGTGGTCAATGGAGTTGAATCCAGGTCACAAGTGGTGTTCCCCAGGGCTCAGTATCGGGGCTTGTTCTCTTTCATATCTTTATCAATGATTTGGATGAGGGGATCACATTCACCCTCATTAAGTTCGCAGGTGACACCAAGTTGGGTGGAAGTGTTGACTTACTTGAAAGTAGGAAGGGTCTGCAAAAGGATCTGGACAAGCTGGATGGATGGGCTGAGGCCAGTGGGATGAGGTTCAACAAGCCAAGTGCCAAGTCCTGCACTTGGGTCACAAAAACCCCATGTGATGCCACAGGCTTGGGGAAGAGTGGTAGCAAAGCTGCCTGGTGGAAAAGGACCTGGGAGTATCAGTCAATAGCCATCCGAGTATGAGCCAGCAGCATGCCCAGGTGGTCAAGAAAGCCAAGAGCATCCTGGCTTGTACCAGAAATAGTGTGGCCAGCAGGATTAGGGAAGTGTCCTGGTTTCAGTAAGAACTGAAGTGAAAGAGAGGAGCAGACAGGACAAGTGACCCTCAACAGGTATTCCGTTCCATATGCAGAATCGCAGAATTATTAAGGCTGGAAGAGATCATCAAGTCCAACTGTCAACCTATCACCACGCCATTAAACCACGTCACTAAGTACAATATCAATGCATTTTATGAACACCTCCAGGGGCAACAGCTCCACCACTTCCCTGGGCAGCCTGATCCAATGCCTAACAAAACTGAGTAAAGAATTTAAAGATATACAATCTAAACTTCCCCTGGTGCGACCTGAGGCCACTTCCTCTTGTCCTCTCACTGGTAACCCAGGAGAAGAGATTGACCTCCACATTGCTACAATGTCCTTTCAGATAGTTGAAAAGAGAGATAAGGTCACCCATGAGCGTTATCTTCCTGAGACTAAACAACCCAGTTCTTTCAGCTGTTCCTCATAAGACTTACTCTTCAGACCCCTCACCAGCCTCACTGCCCTTCTGTGGACATGCTCCAAAGCCTCTATGTCTTTCTTGTAGTGAGAGGCCCAAAACTGAACCCAGTATTCAAGGTGTGGCCTCACCAGTGCCGAGTATAGGAGGGACATTCACGTCCCTGGTCCTACTGGCCACACCATTTCTGATACAGGACAGGATGCTGTTGGCCTTCTTGGCCACCTGGGCACACTGCTGGCTCATGTTCAGTCGGCTGTTGTACAGCACCCCCCCGGTCCTTCTCTGCTACGCAGCATTCCAGCCACTCTTCTGTAAGCCTACAGCATTGCATGGGTTTGTTGTGACAGAAATGTAGGACCTGGCACTTGGCCTTGTTAAACCTCATCCCAGTGGCCTCTGCTCACAGATCCAGCCTATCCAGGTCCCTCTGCAGAGCCTTCCTACCCTCAAGCAGATCAACACTTGGAGTCATCCGCAAACTTACTAAGGGTGCACTCAATCCCTTCATCCAGATCATTGATAAAGATACTGAACAGAGCCGGCCCCAACAGCGAGCCCTGGGGAACACCACTCATGACCAGCTGCCAACTGGATTTAACTCCATTTACCACTACTCTCTGGGCTTGGCCTTCCTGACAGTTCCTTACTCAGGGAAGAGTAAACCATGAGCTGCCAGCTTCTCCAGGAGAATGTGGTGGGAGACAACGTCAAAGGCTTTACTAAAATCCAAGTAGAAAACATCTACAGCCTTTCGCTCATCTACTAGGTGGGTCGCCTGATCATAGAAGGAGATCAAGTTAAGTTAAGCAGGACCTGCCTCTCATGAACCCATGCTGACTGAGCCTGATCCCTTGGTTGTCCTGGACTTGCCATATGGTTACACTCAAAATGATCTGCTCCATAACCTTTCCTGGGACCAAGGTCAGGCTGACAGGCCTGTAGTTCCCTGGATCCTCCTTCTGACCCTTCTTGTAGATGGGCGTCACATTGGCAAGTCTCCAGTCGTCTGGGACCTCTCCAGTTACCAGCCCTGCTGATAAATAAGAGTGGCTTGGTGAGCACCTCTGCCAGCTCTCTCAGTATCCTCAGGCAGATCCCATCTGACCCCGTGGACTTAAGTGGCGTAACATGTTGCTGACCACTTCCTCCTGGATTAAGGGAGCTTCACACTACTTCCCATCCTTGTCTTCCAGCTCAGGAACTTAGTACCCTAAGGATAACTTATCTGACTGTTAAAGACTGAGGCAAAGCCTTTTCCTCATCCTTGGTGACCATGTTCCTCACCACATCCAATAAAGGATGGATTCTCCCTGGCCCTTCATTTGCTGTTAATGTATTTGTAAACTTTTTTTGTTATCTTTAACTACAGTGGCCAGATTAAATTCAAGCTGTGCTTTCGCCTTCCTAATTTTCTCTTGGCAATACGTCATATTCAGTATAAAACTGAGGGATCATGAGACTCAGGCTCTCTCTTGCTCTTCTTCAACAGCTGGCATCTGAGGAGGACTCTGTCAGTTCTGTCTTTGATCCTGATCCATGACTTCCTGAATCCAGTTCCAGGATTCAGCCCCTGAATCTGGTTCCCATCTGCTACTGAGTCCTTCTGCCGCAGCATCAGTGGTGATGGTGACATAGTTGCCATCAGAGGGGTTGGATTCAATATTGGTTTTGTACATATTTGTATATGTATTTCACCGTTATTATTTCATTAAAGTAATGTTAGTTTTCTTTTCCAATCCACAAGTCTCTCACTCCTTTTCCCTTCCTGTGGGGTGCTAGAAAGAGAGGGTAATAGAGAGCATCTGTCACTTTGTTAGTGTCCGGCCCACCCCTAACCCTTGACAGGAAGTGATTGTCTTAGTGAGGCCACACCTTGAATATTGCGTTCAGTTTTGGGCTGCTAACTACAAGAAGGACATTGAGGTGCTGGAGTGTGTCCAAAGAAGAGCAATAAGGCTGGTGAAGAATCTAGAGCACAAGTCTTATGAGGAGCAGCTAAGGCAATTGGGGTTGTTTAGCCTGGAGAAGGCTCAGAGGACACCTTTTCACTCTCTACAAATACCTGAAAGGAGGTTGTAGCGAGGTGGGGATCAGTCTGTCCTCCCAAGTAGTAAGTGATAGGACAAAGAGGAAATGGCCTCAAGTAGCACCAGGGGAGGTTTGTATTGGATATTAGGAAAAATTTCTTCACTTAAAGGGTTGTTAGGCATTGGAACAAGCTGCCCAGGGAACCATACCTGGAGGTATATAAGACATACAAATGTGGTGCTGAGCGACATGGTTTAGTCGTGACTTAGCAGTGCTATGTCGCACTTGATCTTAAATGTCTGTTCCAACCAAAATGATTCTATGCTGCTACTAATTAGCTGTTCCTCCCACTCTGGAGGGGACTTGGGGAATGCTACAAGTAATGCACCACACCTGAGAACTTTGAGAAATTTCTCACAGGCATGATGCGTTGTCGAGTCTTATCCTTGCTTTTATCTTTGTAGATTAGGATAATGGATGGAGGCTGAAAGCAGATGCCGCACTTCTTTGCAATGTAAGTCATTACAGTTCTTGCTGCCGGAAGAAATTTGATCAGCTTTATCAGAGATGTCCTCAGCAACATCAAAGCTCACTGAAAAACAGGAAAAGAAAAAAGGAAAAGTGTGTGTCTCAGTACTGCTCTTTTATAAGGATTAGAGTGACAGAAGCTCAGCAAAAACATGCAGCCGTGGCATAAATCCCCCCAGTTTCAGCAGAAGCTGAATACCTCCATACATGCCCCGTGAGCCAGATGCCAGCGTGCAGAGTGATTCCCAACTACTGACTTCCACCTTTTACAGAATCACAGAATGTTAGGAGTTGGAAAGGACCTTGAAAGATCATCCAGTCCAACCCCCTGCCAGAGCAGTATTCCATAGACCAGGTCACACAGAAGCACATCCAGATGGGTTTTGAATATCACCAGGGTTGGAAATCGCACAACCTCTCTGGGCAGTCTGTGCCAGTACTGTGGCACCTCAACTGGGAAAAAATTTCTACGTGTATTCACGTGGAACCTTCTACGCTTTAGCTTACAACCACTGTCCCTTGTCTTGTCACTGGGCTTCACTGAAAAGAGCCTGACCCCATCCCCCTGACACACACCCTTCACATACTTAGAAGCACAGATGAGGTCACCCCTTAGCCTCCTCTTCTCCAAGCTAAAGAGACCCAGCTGCCTCAGCCTTTCCTCATAAGGAACATGTTCCAGCCCCTTCATCATCTTTCTGCCTCTGCGCTGGACTCCCTCCAGCAGTTCCCTATCCTTCTTCAACTGAGGGGCCCAGAACTGGACACAACATTGCAGATGTGGCCTCACCAGGGTAGAGTAAAGGGGGAGAAGAACCTCTCTTGACCTCCTAACCACACCCCTCCTAATACACCCCAGAATCCCATTGACTCTCCTGGCCACAAGAGCACACTGCTGGCTCACGGTCATCCTTCCATCCACCAGGACCCCCACATCCCTTTCCCCTTCACTGCTCTCCAACAGCTCAGTCCCCAACCTATACTCATACATGGGGTTGGTCTTTCCCAGGTGCAAAACTCAACACTTGCCCTTGTTGAATTTCATTCAGTTTCTCCCTGCCCAACTCTCCAGCCTGTCTAAGTCAACACTGAATGGCAGCACAACCCTCTGGTGTGTCAGCCATTCCACTCAGTTTAGTGTCATCAGCAAACTTGCTGACAGGGCACTCTGTTCCCTCATCCAGGTCATTAATGAATAGATTGAAAAGCACTGGTCCCCGTACTGACCCCTGAGGGACTCTACTAGACACAGGCCTCCAACAAGACTACGTCCCATTGACCATGACTGTCTTCTGTCCTTCAACCAGTTCACAATCCACTTCACTACCCAATCAGCCAGACCACACTTGCTCAGTTTAGCTGCAAGGATGCTGTGGGAGACAGTGTCAGATGCTTTATTGAAATGACGATAAACCACATCCACTGCCCTACCCTCATCTATCCACCCGGTTATGTCCTCATAAAAGGCTATCATGTTGGTCAAACATGACTTCCCCTTGGTAAACCCATGCTGACTGCTCCCAATGACCCCCTTATCCTTGATATGCCTAGAGACAGAGTCAAGGATAAAATGCTCCATCACCTTTCCAGGGATGGAGGTGAGGCTGACTGGTCTAGAGTTACCCAGCTCCTCCTTCTTGCGCTTTTTGAAGACTGCAGTGACATTTGCCTTCCTCCAGTCTCCAGGCACCTCTCCTGTCCCCCACGACTCGCTAAAGATGATGGAGAGCGGCCTGGCAATGACTTCTGCCAGCTCCTTCAACACCTGTGTGTGCATCCCATTAGGTCCCATGGATTTATGGATGTCCAGATGGCTTAACTGCTCCCTAACCCAGTCCTCCTCAACTAAAGAAAACTCTTCCAGTATCCTAACATCATTTGTCACTACTCAGCCAGGATTATGTCTCGCACACAAGTTAATCTTTTGGTTGTTACACAGTCAAATGATACCTAAAAGATGGGAGTTTTCAATTTATTCCTGTTTTTTTTTTTAAAAGCCAAAAATGTCATAAAATATTAAAGCAATATATTAGTTTCTTCACAAAAAACATTTATTGCATATTATGTCCATTGCTCTGGAATTGCTTACCTACTAAACCCTTTTCTGCTCTAACCACCAGGCTTTTAACTTTCTCTCATCTGCCTGATAGGTCATATGAAACCTCCAGGTGTGACTTCAGTGAGAATCAAATTTTTCAGTAAAGATACAATGATACCTTTTTTCTGTAAGCTTATTAGAAAAAAGTCTTCAGAAATGTGTAGACAAAACAAAAATCTGAAACATCTTGGAACTCCACTGAAAGTTTCCACAAAATTAAATGTTTCCAGAGATGCAAGAAAGACAGAATTCTGTTATACATACTTCTCTACTAAACATATTTGCTTTGGAAAGATAAAAATTGATTGATATGGTTCAAATATCCTTTATTTGTCTCTGGTTTTGTCACAAAGCTGGGGATAGCATATTGCTTATTTCATATGGTAAGGGAGAATCTCGTATCTGTAATGCTGACATATGTAACACTGGAATTCCTTTTTTTAAAAAAAACCAAAAAGCAAACCAACAAAACCAAAAACAACGACAAACCCCAAACAAACAAACGTTTTTAAGAGGAGAGGTACTTAGTTATAAAGTTCCCTTACAGTTTCAGAGTGACCTTAATATTGCAGTGCACCTAACCTATGACAGATGGGAGAGAGAAAAAGATTCAGAAATGAAGACCAAAAATAACTGTCTTATTAGGTGACAATGAAAACATGAATTCATTTTAGGTAGGAGATTATGTTCAACCATTTACTCCTCAAACTAAAACACATCATCAATGAAAGTGAAAAGCCAACAATCTACAGGCAACAAATGGAAATGGTTTTTCCTCAGCACATAACAGCGGGCAAAGCTTAAGCTATAAAACACCCACGACAGTCAAGAACATCTTAAGATTTGAAAACATTGAGCAGTGCTGTGTGTGTGCGTGGAGGAACCAAGAGCTTTTGTCATACTTTAAAGGTGGAAAAAGAGCGTGAGTAGGGAGGAAGCACTGACTGACCCACTAAACATATGGGTTTATTTATACAGATAGCAAGAACACACTGTACAAACTAGAACTTCATTTTAAAGTTAGGACTATTAAACTCTCCAGTATCAGTGTGTCGGTCAGCTACTACATGAACAAGGTTAGGAAGCTAATCCGTAATTATCCTTTCAGTCTTCTCTGAAGCATTTTATTTTGCAACAGGGGAGGGAGAATGTTAGTCTGACTGGTAGTGAAAACTTGTTTTCTGCCTTATCACACTTGTCCATATCCAAAATGCTCTTGGAACTCCTCAGTGTCAGCCCTGCCCTTGGCTCCATCCCCTTTTCGAGTGGGAAGAAACATTACAGGAGACCCAAAGATCAAAACCTGCTGCAGATCCTCTTTCGCAGCTTAGTGTACAACATTATATGCGCTAGTTTTCTTTTAAGTAACTGAAAATATGCCAAACATGAAGGTTACCTCCGTCTCCACCCTACAGACTGCAGTTAGGCAAAGTACGAAATTACACACAAAAGCAATGAAATGTATCTCCGCAACAAGCAAAACTGCATTAATCTTCAAAAGCTAATCTTCAAAGTAGGGTTAAAAAGTCTTTCTTCTTTATAAAAGGTTAAAAACCACATAGGAAAGAATTCAAATTGGCAGCAATGTTCTCAATACTGAAAATTAACTACAGCTGCTCTACTTTTCGCTTTTAAGTAGTTCTATGAGTTGAGGAGAAATGCTCAAGTCTCTTAAGAGCCCCTTTCACCATCTTAAAATGAAAAATGATACTTCAAACTGAAGTGGCTTTTTGAAGAGTCACTGACAAGCACGAGAGTGTGTCCCCATCTCTGAGCAGCAAATAAATCCTTAGTTGACAAATACAAAAGCGAGAAGAAGCTTTTCAGAACCTTGTAAAAGAAGGGGAAAAGGTTTCGTAGCTCCAGGTAATTCAGGCGGAGACCTTCAATACCAGGCGTGAAAGGCTGGTTTCAATAGCAGTGAATCACAGACAGGTGAGGGTTTTTAGCCTGCTAACTACTGTGCTACAGCAGACCTACTTTTGCCGTTAAAAAGTCACTTTTCTATCACTCGTTTCTACCAGACGAACAAACCCTCTAGATCATAAGCGGTCGAGGCACAAATGTTGAGAGAGAAGTGCGGTAAGATCGGGTTAGCCCTTCCCTTCTCTTTCCCCTTCCTGCCCCTTCCCCTCACCTCACCCGGCGGAGGACCGGGCAGGAAAGCGCTTCCCCGGCAACAACCCCTTCCCGCCGCCCAGACCTGACTACCTACACCAAGGCCCGTACCTGCGTCGTTGTCGCGGCTACGGCCATATTGCCGGGCCCTGCCGGCGCAGGCCCGCTCCGGGCTGCCCTCGGTAACGCCTGCAGGGCACGTCGGCAGCTGACCGGTCCGTAACGCTGCAAACTCGCGCATCGGCTGGGGACAGCGGCGAGACCTAAGCACGGGGGCAGCGTTTAGGGTGGGTCCCGCCGGCGCCGAGAAGCGAGGGCAGGTAGTCGCTGCGGGGATCAGGCGGGCGCCGCGGCGGACCGGGAAGCGAGGGCGTGCGGAGCGGCTCTGCCATGGCGAGCGGATGGCGGGGTGAGGTGCTGTTCCGTGGTGGGTTGGTTGTGCTCTTCTGCGCCCTCCGTAAGTGCTATTTCGGCCTGGCCGCGGAGGAGTAGCTCCCCGTTGGTTCTGCAGAGGCAAGGAAGGCCCGCGGGCGGCTCCCTGCACTTCCCGCCGCTGTGGGAGCTAGGACTGGGCGGCCCTAGTCCTGTGGATGAGGTTTTTAGGGCCCTTCCGTTCGCTTAGACGTCGGCCAAACAGAGGTTTCGGGCGGTGCCGAGAGATTAAAGTCCGCCGGTCTGTGTCTGAGTAAATATCGGGATAGGACAACTGCCTTAGCGTAGTCACTGCTTACGTCGCGGGCTATACTGCGCCCAGCCCTCTCTGCCGCAGCCACTTGATCCTAGAGTGAGCACCTGGCCTCCTGTTTTACTGATGTTAAAAGGTTCGGTCCAGGTTGTATCTTGAAAATACCTATTTATACGTGTGTGGAGCTGCGTGCGCCTGCTTGTTTGTAGGGCAGAGTTAGGGGTTTGGGAAGCATGGTTTGGTTAGTGAGTTAAGAAACTTCTGCTGTTGATTGCAGTGAAATACGGGTTCCCTTCGGTTGTGAGAGGTTTTGCTGATTATGTTTTCTATAGATTTTATAGATAGATTTTTATAGATTATGCAACTTTGCTTCTTAAAAGTTGTCTCTGTGTGTGATAATTATGTGTGCTATTCTGTAAACACTGTTACTCCTTTGTTTTGTGTTATCTTAGATGTGCAGGGAGCTTGTCAGGTTGCTACTGTCACACAGGAGCTGCTGAAAGAGGGGTTTCACAGGTAAGTTGTGACCCTTGTGCTGCATCAGGATGATGTGCTGGGTAACTTTATGTGTGAAGCAGCTTCTCTTTGAATTTGTGCACAGTTGTAACAACTTACTGAGCTGTGATCCGTACACATGGCTTAGCGCTAGGACTGTATTAGCATGATCAAGTAACTAATAATTAGCAGCTATAGCGGAGGAAGATCAAGAGGTCCCCTTCTAAGATCTATGTGGAGGCCTGAGAATTTAACAAAGAACTGGGGTTAGGGTGAACTATATCATCCTAATGAGAGAAGGACTGCATAGCTTGACGGGGAACTGTTTTCTGAATTTGCTGCACATGGCATGTGAGAGCTGCATCTCATTTCTGTGCATTTGAGGGTATATTACTTGAGGGGTTTTGAGCTATCATTTGAAGTGTGGGTATAAATGTTTTGCTTCTGTTGCTTGTTTGAAGGGACTTGCTGGTGAAGGTAGAACTCAGTGTGGTAGGGGAGGATGCAGGAGGATACACCGTGGCAGCTAGAACTCATCTTCCATCAGGAATCTACGTGGATCCCTATGAACTGGCATCGCTTCAGCAGCACAATTTAACAAAGGTAACAACCCAAAACATAAAAACCCTAGGACATCTGGCAGTTATATATATAAGGATGAGTATGCTCGAGATCTCTGGTCATTATCTGGTTTGTTGAACCAAGGTCATTAGTTCCTTTTCCGGGAAGGAGACACCACACAGTGTCATTTTCATGGCATCTCATTGTTTCTCTCAACTTGATCAGCATCACCTGGTGCAGGTGCTGATGATACTTCTGCAGATCTGTTTGTGTACCAGCGAGCCCCTGCAACTCTGCTCAGCCCTAGATGAGCTATGGTAGAAGCAACTGAGGTTGAGAAAACGGTTTAACTGCCACAAAAGAGGTAATGGCAGGCTACTAGTAGCATGCTGCACATTCAGACTGAGTAGCTTCACAGCTTTGTTTTCATCACAGCTTTCTGTGTTGCTTTCCAGCCTTTGTTTTGCAGTTTGGGTAGACAGATGTGCTAAGGCTGTGGCTTTAAGGTAATCTCCTTAAACATCTGGATGAAAAGACTCTGGGCAACTTCTGCTCTTGGGATGCTTCCAAGTGCTGGTCCTTGTTTATATACATCATAATGCCTCTTAGGCTTGGCCATAGGCATGGTTGGTTGCACTGTAACTTTTCACATGTAAGAATCAACTCATTGGAGAGGGGCGTGAAGAGTTATTTTTGTAACAGTTTAAGGACAGAATTTCCAGCTTGATCTTCCTGACCACAAAATAAGACCCTGGGTTAGAATGAGGAAAGTAATTTTCTAATGCTGCAGTAGGTTACCACAGCAGACAACGGCCTCTTAAATCCCAGAATCATGCACAAAATGTTCATAATTTTTTTCCTCACATCCCTCCCTTGTGTTGATTCTGATTACAGCCATATCTGTATCTTTCTCCATTTGCAGGTGGTGTTAATTCCTGATGTCATTGATGTGGAGGCTGCTGAATACTTAGCCACAGATCTTCTTGTTCTCCTGTACATGGAATCTGACTCTGAGTGCTCTAATTGTTTTAGAGCTGCCTTGCCAGTGCATGGGCGGTACCACCAGCCAGCAGAAGAGAGTGAGGAAGCATTGGTTGTTCTGAAGAGCCCAGAAGTACTGGTCTGCTGCTGTGACAGTGAGATTCTTGTTACGTGTTCTGGGGAGAGCAATAACTATGGGCAGTCCAGAACTTGGAGTCTAGTTCTGTATTTGTCTTCTGGAGATGACCTCTCAGTAGTAATGTGAACACGAGAGAAAGATTGCGCCCCTGATAAAGACCACGTTGTCTTCCTCTCTGAATGCTGCTGCTGCCTGACCAAAGACAGATTAATTGTCAACAGACTTCTTGGTGTTGCACTGCTGCTGTTACAGTGTAGCTGCCTGTTGGGCCTCTTTTGTCCAGTTGTCACAGTCCTGGCAGGCCTTGGTTTGTTAAAAGTCTGCTCAGACTGTTTTTTCAGAGTGTTTCTCTTGGCAGCTGAAGCCATGAAGGGCATATTTAATGTTCACTGTAATGTATTTAGAATAATCAAAGTTTCTAACACTTTCTTCTTGCATTCTTACATAAAAAAGGGTAACGTAGAAAATTGTGTCCCTGAAGGTTAGAATGGTTGGAGTCTTAGACTCATGTAAAACAAGAACAACATGATATCCACTGACAATATTTTAAGTTCTATGAACAATGAGATCTTCCATTTATGCTACAAATTTTATTTCCTTTCAGAAAATCGTTCTTGCTAGCTGATAAGTCAAACATGCTAATAATTCTCAGCTTCTTTATCATCACTTGCACATTATTTGAGCAGTGATTTTCTGGGATGAACTGAGGAGCAGGGAAGACTGCCTGGCCTGTTAAAAAAGGGATGTGAAATCATCTTATTTTTCTTCTACATTTACTACTTGGGAGCAGGGAAACATATTATTAATATGAAAGTATTTGATGTATTGGGGGGGAGTTCTTGCATGTGCTAACAGGAGACAAACAACCTCTTTCTTTTGTGGGAAAAGATATTATAACTATGTGGCTAAAGTTGAGGGGTCTACAGATCAAGATACCACACAGGTGAGAATCTTTCTTGGGTACACCTAATGTATCAGGAAGGGAAAAGTTGCAAAGTTTATGAAAAGGACTGCCTAGCACCATTAGACTGTGGAAGTTAGCTGGCACATTTCTGTCAGTGCTGTTTCACCTACTGGGTTTCAGGGAGTAGATTCTGTCAAGCTGTTGAGGAGGAAAGATACCTCATTTGAAAAAGTCTTTCAGGTCATATTGGTTCATTGTATCTGGATCCTACTGACCCATTAATGTCTTCCATAGATTGCCTGTCAGCAGAATGTTGGAAGCCTGCTGAAGTGGAAGCTCCCTGTTCAGGCAAAACCAGCGGAGCCTGTCAGTGGTACAGCATAACACACAAACCTGTGAGTTCTTATTTCTGGTGGGAATTCTTGGTTCTTGTTTAACAACTACTGCCATTTTTTCTGTGATTAGCAACTTTGATAGCACAGGAACTAATCAGTAAAAGACTAGTGGTGTGATTCCTTTTCAGGGAGGCTCCCTTCTTTTCGTGACTGCCTTTTAATGGATATTCTCCTGCCCTTCTGACATAGTTATAGTCACTCTGTGCTCTTCTAGTCCTTTATGGTGGCTGTTCTCTCCACCTTTTTTTAATAATTTACTTGGAATTCTAGGATATAATTGGCAGTGGTCAAATTAAGAAAGGTCTTGCAAAATAAGTGCTTTAGAGTAGTAGCAAAGTGGAAAACTACTTTATGATCTAACTAAAGGAGGGGTAAAATCCTGAAGATTGAGGTGGTAACACATTTTAAAAAAGGCCACTTCTGTTTGGTTGTAATCTGATTAGCTAAGTAGCTAGGAAAAGGTGAAGTTTCTTTATTCTGTGTTTAAAACCAAGGAAAGTTGCATCTTTAGTGTGGTCAACAACTGCCTTTGATAACTTGGAAAGGTTGCAGTAGCATAGAGATTCAGAAATAAGACTGACTTGTTTCATAACAAATTTGGGTTTGTAACGCACATACCTTCCTACATTTGAGATACCTGCAGATGTCTGGGATGTCTGCAGCTCCTGTCCAAAAATATTGTGGAGCTTTCTGCATCACAGAGAAACCAAATAGCTGTTTGCCTTGGAGAAAACTGGCTTCTCAGTCATCTGTGAAGTGCTCAGTCTGAGAGCTTCTCTCTTCGATGCTATATTATGTACATATCCTCAGTGGCACGCCAGTTGTAAGAACAAAAATACAGAGGATATAAATGGCTACCATTTAAAATGGTAGCAGATAAATTTATTGAGCTTTGTACTGCATTTGCTGTAAATTGAAAGATGATGTACCATCTCAATTTCGATTTTTGAATCCCAGAAGAAGCCTTAGCTAAGGGCTAATTACATAATGATCTGGTGGTTACTAATCCTGTAAGTTATAGTCAAAAAGACATAGCTTGTTAAATGAATGTAATCTGTTTGTTTTTCTTTGTAGGCACATAAGGAACCAATTCTGCAGGTTCCAGTGGGGCTCAGGCAACATAGTTCCTTAGTGTGTGTTGTGACTTTTCTTGCCACAGTGCTCTGTTCCAGTCTGATTCTCACAGCTGTATGCAAATATGGACACTTCTCCCCAGTAACCTGCTCAGAATGAAGAAATACAGAATGACTGACCTCCATCCAGCCAAACTGAACAATGAACAATCAGCTTCCTAAAGGAATCCTCTTCTACTGTTATTTATGTGTGAGGGTCCCATGATGGGTTGTAGTTCCCTTAGCCTAATTCTTACAAACACTTTTCACACACCAGAAGACTGTTTTGGTGCATTGTCAATAGACAAAGCAGATGGAGGGTTGGTATAACGCTGCGGAAACCTGGAGAGATTGCCACAGTCTTGGCTCCAGATTCCTCCCTCTTCCCCAGAGCCTCCTTCAACTGCAGTGCTGCCTCTTGCAGAGGTGTTTGTATTGAATTTAAACCAACAGACTCAGGGATTGGTTATTAAGGGTTTGTGAAAAACATGAGGTAGTTCATTAAAGTTTCTAAATTTTAAGCTTCTTGTCCCCATGGGTTACATATGAATTTGTGAAGAAACATTCTGTGCTTACCAGGGACAGGAGAAGGCTTAAATAACTTACCCCATTCTGATAGCTGGGAGGGTTAGATGCTTTTTGTCAAAAAAAGTTAGTGTTGTTGTCAAAAAGAGTTAGTGTTTCAGTGAGTGTGTGTGTGAGGGGGATCAGTGAAAATTCTGTTTTTCAAATCCTGCTGTCCTTTTGAGTGCTCTGTTTGCAGCCAAGACTTCTCATGAAAAGAATTGTACTTTTATCACTGTCCAGCTGTAGCTTCAGGATCCCTCAGGCATCTTTCTGCTTCTGCTGGAATTCAATAGAGAGCTTGTCTTGTGACTTTGCCCATGACAGGTTGTCAAGTGCACTGACACTGGGCTCTTGTTTTCCCTGGACTGTGCTGAATAATGGGGTTGTGCCAGTACTTCATCCACTACCTCAGAGGAGGCATGCATTGTATCTGCTTAGGGGAAGGGAGAAATTAAACAATTGCAGAGATTTGGTGGCCTGTTTGACCACATCATCACAACAGGGCTGAGGACCAGTATTGTGACACTTGTCTGTAAGTCTTAATTCCCAGAGCTGAGTTTGTTCCTCTGCTCTCTCTTAATGCAGGCAAGTAATTGTGTTGCTGTCTGACCCTTGGAATCCAACCTCCCAGATTGCCACTCAGCTGTGGCAGGTCTTTATTGCCTGAAAGCTCACAGTTTGGTTTTTTTTAACATCAGGTAACACTAGTTGAAAATCACAGCTTGAATTCTCTAGCTAAAATACCATAGCCTACCAAAAGGAAATGTCTTTTGGACAAATGAGGAAAAAAAATGGAAGTAGCAAAAATACGTAACTGGATGGTTTGGAAATCTGTACAAGTGAGGATGAGAGAATGGAAACCCACAGTAGTGGTGAGATGGCACAGGAGAAACTGAGGCAGGAGGAGCTTGAATTACAGGGGGTTTAGCACTGCCAGTACTAAACAAATACTTCAGAACAGTTTAAATGTGCACTGATCAGTTTTGTTGGCATGTGGCTCACTCAGTGTATTTATAATTAATCAAGATCCCACCAAAAAGCTTTTCAGCTGAATTGGAGTAATACTGATTCTGAATAATGTAAAATATGAGAGAAATCACAGAACTTCTCAATGGATGTTTTGGTTGTGGCAAATAGCAAATATTTGCTGGTTTTAAATCCACAGCATTTGTATTATAAATATAGTAGACAAGTTTGGTTTTTTTTTTAAAGCTGTAAATAAGTCTAAACTATTACAGTCTTAAGTAGAAAGGAATTTGCCAGTTAAACTTTCTTTCCCATAACAGAAACTACTGTCATTTAGCAAGCACTGCATGTAGCAGGCATGTCCTGATAGTGTGCCAGACGCAGGATGATGCAGGTGCCAGCTGTACAGGGATGTCACTGGCAGATAAAGAGGATGACCTGTAAAGTAGTCATTTCCCTGTGGAAAAATTCTGGCAGCTTTGGAGATAGGAATGAGGTGGCTATGAGTTCTTAGCAAGAGAACATAGCTACAAGGGTTGGACATAAACATACCTATCATTGACACGTATACAGACAGAAATCATAGAATTGTCAGAGTTGGAAAGAACCTTAGAAGATAATGTAGTTCCAACCCCCCTGCCTGGCAGGGACACCTTCCACTAGATCAGGTTGCCCAGAGCCCCATCCAGCCTGGCTTTAAAAGCTTCCAGGGATGGGACTTAACCTCTCTGGGCAACCTGTTCCACTGTCTAACCACCCTAACAGTGAAGAACTTCCTCCTAATGTCTACATCTACCCTTCTCTAGCTTGCATCCATTTCCCCTGGTTCTTCATTGCCTGACCTCCTAAAAAGTCCCTCACTGGCTTTCTTGTAGGCCCCCTGCAGATACTGGAAGGCCACAAGAAGGTCTCCTCAGAGCCTTCTCCTCTGCATACTGAACAATCCCAACTCCCTCAGTCTGTCCTCACAGGAGAGGTGCTCCAGTCCTGTGATCATTCTCATGGCCCTTCTCTGGACTCAGTCCAGCATTTCCATATCCCTCTTGTAATAGGGGCTCCAGAACTGGATGCAGTATTCCAGGTGGGGTCTCATGAGAGCAGAGTAGAGGGGGAGAATCACTTCCCTCAACCTGCTGGCCATGATGATTCTCTTGATGCAGCCCAGGATCAACTTGCGAATGGGGATCACAGCATCTTGGTTTGTCCAGTATTGCCGTCTGTGTACAGTGGTAGTGGCTATTGGCACCTGTTGATCTTTGACTTTCAGTAGACCCACAACAGAAGGGTCCTCTGAGAGTCCAGGTAGGGCAGACAATTGCTTGGATTTCTCCTCTTCCACTGTGGCTACACCAAAAGCCCATCGGTATCCCTTTGNGCCCATTGGTACTCCTTTGGGTCCTTGAAGTATCCTCTTTTGAGATAGTCCATACCAAGGATACAAGGGGCTTCTGGACCTGTCACAATGGGATGCTTTTCCCATTGGTCTCCCGTCAAGTTCACTTCGGCCTCTACCACTGACAACTCTTGTGACCCTCCTGGCACTCCAGAAATGGAAGTAGCCTCTACACTTTTATGCTCTGATGGCATCAATGTACACTGGGCACCAGTATCTACCAAAGCATGGTATCTCTGAGGATCTGACGTGCCAGGCCATTGAACCCACACATCCCAGTAAACCCTATTGTGTCCCTGATCCCTCTCCTTCTCCTGGCAGAAGGCAGGGACCCTCTAATTGTCTTGGTCAGAGGAGTCGCTGTCAGATTTTTGTTTCAACTTACTGGAGACCTTTTTATCATTCTTTTTGTGTTTTTATGATTGCAGATCTTTCTTCTGGTCATGTACCTTGACCATGTGGACATGTTTCTTATTGTTTGCTTTCTGTTTTAGCTCTTTCACTCTGGCTTCCAGTTTGGAAGTGGGTTCACCATCCCACTTTCTCATGTCCTCTCCCATGCTGCGCAGACAGGACCACAGTTGATAACGTGATTTACGGTTGGAACTTCCTCTCCTTCTACGTGTCCTGGAAGGAGATCATTGGCCCTCTGGGCTGCAAGCACACACTGGCAGCTCAATGGAGCAATGAAAGGAAAGGGGATGGGGTAGGAGTGTTAAAGGCTACATTAAAAGTTAAGATGTTTTGAATCCCAATTGAATGAGTATAACCAACCCTCCTAGTTTGTTTAAAAGTATGTGACTGGAGAGGGAGACTGAAGAATGCGAGGAAAAATGTTTTGGAACAGGAGTGGAGTGGGTTTAGTACAATGCTAAAGCAGCAAAGAGTAAGGTCACCTTATAAGGAAGGAAAGTAGAGCTGAGAGAAGTGTGAAGTTCAGAAATCTGCTGTGGTTTCTTGAGAGGTACATGTGAAGATGAATTAGCAAAAACTAGATCCTGGGAGGATTAAATATGAAGTTCAGTCAGAATGGGAAAGTAACAAAGCAATATGCAAAGAGAATTGAAGACAATGGTGCTGCCTGCAGTAGCAAGCACACCAGGGCAGTCTCCAGCAACCACAGCATGGTCACTTCGGGGTACTGTTCCTGTAACAGAAGGACTGAAATAAGTGAGGTCTGTAGGGGCAGGTTTCTGTGACCATTGGCTCTGCAGTATTCTGTAGAGAGCAAGACAGAAGACAGCCAGCAAACTGGTGCAAAGGTGCTGAAAGCACCTGGAGCCATGTGTACTTCTGGACCTGAGAAGTTGGTTGGAGAAAGGCTAATTGTCATCTGTATCAATACAAAAACAGCCCGACAGTACCTCCAGAGCAAAAAGAATAGCTAACATGACACAGAGGAGGAACATGAAGCGTGACCACCTTGGCACTTTCAGAAACCTTCCCTGACTGCCTGGTTGTGGAGTGGGCTCGCTGCTACCAGCTCTGTTACGTCAGTGAGCTGGGGCAGACCTCGAGGAGGTACTGAAATGCAGCATGAGCCCCCTGTGCTGTTTCAAACGGGTTTTCTTCACAAAATGAAGCATTGGGGAAATAATCTCAAATTTAAACGCCAGGAGACAGAACTGAGGGGTGAAGAGCCCGCTTAGAAGTGGTCTGCTTCTGTTTCTCTATGGCAGTTGGCTTTTACCCCTGAAGCTGGCTATAGCCCACTGCCTTAGAAAAAATGGAAACGCTATTTATACAGCTTAGACAACGTGACCCGAAAGCAGCACCGCTGTGCCTTGGGCGTGAGGATAAGGGGGAAGGAGGCTTCAAGCAGCAGTACGCCAAATCTCTCCCGCCCCAGCCGGGTTCTTACTGAGCTCTCATGGTTCAGCCTGCAACGGTAGTTCCTGGCGCAGGCACGGTCCTAAAACCGCGCGCTCCCTCAGGGGCCAGCGCGGCGACACTCTCAACAAAGCAAGAGCCGGACTGCCTCTCCCATGGTCCCCTACGCACCGCTGCCGTCAATTCCTGCGTACTGCCTACAGGGAGTTGTAGTCCTATGGGCGGCGCTCCGCCCCCACCCGCCTCGCGGGTTGTGGCCACGCGCGGCGGTTCCGCTTCCCCCTCCGGCTTCTGCCGCTGCCGCTGTCTCGGTGGGTCTCGTCGCCATTGCAGAGGCGCCGTGTGACGACCGCGCCCCGCTCAGCACGTCCGTCCCCCGAGGCGGCAAGCACCGCCTCAGCCCGGTGAGTCCTCTCCCACCTGCCGGCCTCGCCTTCCGTCTTTTGTGGAGTCGGCCGGGCCGGGCCGGGCCTGCGGCAGGCGGCGAGCTCAGGGTGGCGACTCCCTTCACGGCGCTTCCGGCAGTGCGGGCTCCATGTCCCCGCGGCGTCAGACACTGAGAGCTATCGGCGCGGTTGGGCCGAGGGGGCCTTGCCGGGTCCGGCTCCAGGAGGGCGGCAGTGCGGGACCGGAGCTCGTCCCCGACTTCTGCTTGGCCTCGGTGGGCCCCGCCTCAGCCCTTTAGTCTCCGTGAGCCCCCGCCGAAGGGGCTTCGCCACCCTGGGGAGTCTCTTAGTCCTTCGAAAATTCGTTAAACCGTATTAATCTCTAGAGAACATCGGTGTGGGTATTGCTGTTACAACTCCTTAAGGGAAAAAGATCTTTTTAACAGAAACGGAGCGCAGGGTCCTCCGCATCCCATGCAACGAGTGCAGGCGATGCAGGTATTGCAGCAGCAGGTTAAGTGCACCGGTTGTCTCTGCAGCCTCTGTGATACCTGCATTGCTGTTAGCCCATGTCTCTGCTTCAGTTAAAAACTGTTCCTCTTTGTGCACCCCACCTGCTTATTTTTTAAATCCCGGTGTTTCATGCTTTATTCTTGGTACTGCTTTTTGTATTCTGATTAAGTCAAACATGATGGTTTAATTGTTTAATGGTAAGCTATTCGGGGAGCAGAGAGAATAAAGTTGGCTTTAGCCTGGTACCTGTGAGCAGCTGCCCAGAGGTTTGTTTGGGAGCAGAGATGGCCATCTAATGGCTTTAAAGAAGCAATGTTGCACTTTGCCTGTAGTCAAAATAAACTGGTTCATATGATGCCTTAGGGTTAGTGAAGACAGACCAGATATTGCAGTATTTTAATAATAATTATTTTGGAGGTCTTGCAATAATAGGTGTAATTCAAACTTGCCATATTGTGAGAATTTTTATCTTCTTACTTACGTCTTTCTCTGTTTTTGTCTTTTTTGTTTTGTTAGTTTGTTTTTTTTGTGCTTTGTATAGTTGAAAAAGTAGGCTTGATCTTGGGAAAGTCTAGGATCTACTTTGCAGTATGGAGTGTCCTCACAATGTCAGCTGTGGAGTGATACCTCCCTAAAAAGATAAGAACTAGCGACTTCGTGATTCAGTTTCTTCATTTAGGAGGTGGAGGTAATTTAACTCACAGAGATACTGTGGAGACTGGTTAAGAAATATCTTTGTGTAACTAAATAAGCTGTTCCAGTTTTATGTTACCGAAGAACTGATGAGTCAGTCAATTATTACAGACTAATAGACTGAAACAGAGGCAATGCAGAATTTTAAAAATGTAAGGCCTTTCTGTTATAAGTTTTTGAATACAATCTTTAAGGTAATAGGAACATTTGTAAAAATTTCACTGAGTAATGTTTTAGAGGAAGGAGAAGCCTTATTCTGAAGTTCACTGGTTGAGTATTTCAGTTCTTGAGGCCAGAAAAAAATACTTGAGAAAGACAACACAGAAGATCTGAGTTACTCGTAAGTTGTATGTAGAGTCTGCTTTGTGCAGAGAAAGTTATTAGAACAAAAATGTCAGACTGCTAAATGGGGAAGAATGCCTCTGTCTATATGTCTTCCACTTTTTAATGTGGTGCAGCATTTTTGGGTGCATCTGAGGCATGTGCTTGTGAGCTGCTATGCAGCAGCTTGTCAGAGGCTGATTTGCTGGGATGAAATTGGTTCCGAGTTACAACCTGGATGCTTTGCCAACTGGGGGAGTTTCTTTCTAGAGGCACCTGGTCATGTTTGCTGTCTTGGATGGATGCTGGCATGAATGGGTGAATGGTTTGACCATTGATGGTAGGTCTAATCTTGCACTTACTTAAAAATGTAGCCTTTTAAAAATTCATGCATGTGTGCATGCTTGCATTGTTTAAGTCAGCCTTCTGGTTATGTTTAAAAGAAAATTATTCAAGCACCTTTACTTTCAGACTAACTTGATAATAAGTGTTAAGGGTATTGATACCTCAGATTTTGTTCTTGTGGCAGTATGAAAAGCTGTAGGCATCTGAATCTCTAGGTCTATGTATTTTACTAATAAGAGGTACTTCTGCTTCAGAGTTCTTGCATCAGTCTTTTATCTGTTTTCTGTATTAGGAGATTTCTGAGATACAGACAGCTTCCCTGAAAATTTTGTGCCAGTATATTCTTGTTTCTTACAACATGCATGTTCATTGACATGTCTGTGCAGCAGCCGCAATAAAGAAAAACCTATTTGTTCTGAAAACAGCTCCTACTTACAGAGACACTGTTTTAGATGGCTGGGCCCAGTGATAACACCAGCAGAGATGCAAGTTCTGGTGCCAGAAACTGGTATACAGGTAGAAAACTTTGGAAATGAGTTGACTCACCAAAGCACTCTGGAGGAGAAGGTAGTGAAGGCATGGTGATGAGGAGAGTGAGGTGATCTTCAGCAGCCAGGCACCATGTATTAGCATGTATCCTACTGAATTGTGTTTCTCCTGGTGGTTGGGAAGAGGCAACTGAGTTGCCAAAAGAAAATGATTGTGGAGCTTTCCCTTCTTTTTCTAAGAATGTAGTTGCTGCAGTCGGTTCTTCTCTGTTCTTGTCAAAGCAGAGTCACTCTCTTGGACTATTCAGAAAGCTTGCTGCAGCCTCAAGTTTTAGTTTCCCAAGGAGTCGCCTCCTTCCTACACCAAAATAAAATTTGACTGTCTGGCCCAAAACTTTGAGAGAGCTTTGTAATTGCATGGATGTTGTCTTGGAGAGGTTTCTGTACCTGCAGTGGTAGTAACACTAACTGAACATAGTTTTTCAGTTTAACATTGCAGACACTGAAGTTACCACTTGCCCTGTGAAATGCAGTGCTGCTAGAGCTAACTAATCATTCCAAGTGTTTGAGTGCCAGGCTGAGCTACCAGATTAACTCTCAGAAATGATGCAGTCCTCTTGAAGCAGTGCTTGGCCAGTGCTGTATTGATTCTGCACCTTGGCAAGGTCAATTTGATCAGGGAAGTGCCATGGAAGAGGCTGTATCTCCTGTTAGCTTTCAGTATTTGCAGGACTTTGTTTTCTCCAGCTTTCTGACGTAGCAAGGCCATAGGCGAAGGGATGCACATCTGTGTGCAGGTGTGTGTGAGCAGGAGGGGAAGCTGTGGACTTGGTGTGAAGCCAGCTGTGTTTGTGCAGGGGGGCGATAGATAGGTGAGGAAGAGTTTACTGTACTAGGCCTTGTGGCAAAGGGAAAGAAACCCTTGGGCAAGGCACTGATTTTTAAGTCAGGATGATGTGGATAATGTCTTTTAGCTAGGAAACACTGCAGCATTCCCTGAAGGCCTAAGGTTTCTTATTGTGCTTTGCTGTTTGGAATTAGGGTGTCTTGAGGTTGCTATGTTGTAGGATTTTTAGAAAGCTCTTATTTACATTTAAATAAGACTTTAATAAATATTAAATAAGATTTTAATAATTTTAATAAACATAGGTGGTAAGAGGTGGGGGATGTTTTCAGGTGAGAATGTGAGATCTAGGGATCTGCCTAACTGCGGTCTGGATTGCAAGATGCATATTGAGCTCACCATTTATATTCAAACCTTATTGCTCAAGGCTTATGAGATCTCAGAGTGTGATTTCACAAAGTTGTGCCTTGCTCAGAAAAAAGTTGTTAATTGGAAAACACACATTTTAGTGCTTGTATTTTGACTGATGTATTGGATAGTGTCTGTCACTGAGAGCTGGAAACACTGATTTTGATCCCAATTCTTTATCCAACTTGCCAATTTTTTAAGTTGATCATTCTTTCTGTTTTCTCACCTTCTTTCTCTTTACCCAGCTGTGAATTGGGATGCATCAGGCTTAAAAAGCGTCTCATCTGTCAGGTACACAGAGATGTAAATGTTAGGAACATGCCTTAAAATTGACAGGTGTTTCATTTTACTCTTGAGATAAATTTTGAGAGATTTGTCACACTGTGAATTCACAAAAGAATTTCCTTATGCTTTTGAGAAACTGAGGCTGTATTTTGAAACACTTCAGAAATTGGCAAAGCTTTTTTAAATTCAGGCAAGTCAAGTGGATTTTGAAACTCTTAACTTGATGTATCTAACTTTTGTTCATCAGTTTCAAAATGCTTTTAAACGTATTTGCTTTAGCTTCTAATGGTGTGCAGGTGCTTAGAATTGTTTTAATGAATACATCTTACTAGGGAGATACAATATTTTTAAGACTCCTAGAAAGTATTGAGTGCTTTATATAATAGATAGATCTTAGTTTCTGAAAAGATCTAAGTCCAGCACTGATGTTGGTGTAGCTCTTTGCAGTGATAAGTTTGCCTGGATTTGTAGGTTTAAACAGCATGTATTTGTTACTGAAATACTGGATGTTATCCTGGAAGATATGTCGTTACCAGTTTCCAGCAAATGTAAAATATTTGAGTATTTGGTCAGGGTTGTTCTCTTTGCCAATTACCAAAAATTGTGTCCTATCTTTAAAGGAGTTATTTTGATAAGACAGCAGCTGTAGGAAGGAACAATGTAAGGGCAATGGTGAGTGATTTAAAAGTGGTGTACCATGTTAAGAAAGGGATGAGGGCAGCTGGCAAGTGTATTAAGGAATGAAAATAAGCTAAAAAGCTTATTAATTAAAATTCCTTCTTTTCTGAAGTTTTCTGCTTCCTGTTTAGGTGCTGGATGAATTACTGAAAAGATAAAAAGAGGAGAAAGTGTCTTTCAAGTTTTTCTTCTGTTTTAAACTGTTTGGCCAATCAGGAATTCATAAGACAATGAATTAAATGTTTTTGACCTTTTTGTCAGGTTTCAGCATATCAGAATTGAGGAAAAAAATATTGGGCACAATTCCAGGTGCTGCTGAAAAGGGCCTCTTTGGAATTTAAGAGGTCATGGAAAGGACTTGCTGTCTTTCTACGGGCAGGTCACATCCGTCCAACAGCCTGGAGGCTGCCTAAAATGCCAGCAGCCAACACTCCCTGAAGGTGCTGGAGGAGAAGGGACCAAAGGGTGAGAACAGTCATCCATACAGGGTCCCAGCTACTTGTCTGTAAACTCTTTTTGTTCGATGCACACAGAAACGTTTCTCTAAATATGCATGCTAAGGTACTTTTCCCACTGCTGTGTTAGTGTGCTGCAGAGAGATGCTTCCCAGTTCAACAGTGGCTACTTGGTGGCATAAAAAAATGTGATTTTAGTTTTGAAGCTCATGTAGTTTGGGAATACAGAACATAGCAGTGGGGTTAGCAGTCAACTTGGGGACCTTCAAAACATTTGGTTTTTAATTGTGTCTTCTGACCCTGTCTGACTTCCCACATGATCATGGATGGCTGTTACCATGTTTGCTTGCTTTGGGCCAGCAGGTTGATTGCAGTTCATGAAATACTTTAAATACTAGTGTTAAATAAGCTGAGTGCTTGAGATTTTTACCAATATGTAAGGTCCACCTTTTGCAACTAATTTAGATTAGAAGTTCTTGGCTGTAAGGCTGCTGCTTGATTTTATATGTAGGTAAATATGAGAACCAGTTGTTTGGGGTGGAGGAGGAAAGGAGAGGGTCTTGCTCTCCCCTGGCCCCAAAGCAGTTGTTTAGACCCAATGGGCTAGTGCTGAGGCATCCCTGAGTCTGTGGTGATCTGTGTCATGGAACTAAATTGATGGAAAAGGAATCACTTAGGATAAACTTGGCTTCAACCTTTTTACTCAATGATCTGATGCTTATGACCCAGTAATAGCTGGAAAGTTCTGTGTCTGGCTTTCTGTTCTCTCTGCGTTTTTCACATATGTATCTGAGCTTCTGGGAATGTTACTTCAGATCAAACACAAAATTAACAAATGGGTGTTTATTTGCAGGTCTCATCACAAAATACTAGCATCATATTGTATGGCATAGAACAAAAGTTTCTAATGTTGTTAAATGTTTTGTTACTTTGAAAGAGGCCTTTCTTTTCAGTGTGTGAAAAGTTAGCTGTTGCTATTACAAAAGTGAATTAAGTGAAATGTTTGGTTTTCAGAGTTGGGAAATTATCACCAAGTGTGTAAAACATAGTAAAATCTTTTCTGCTTGTCTCCTTGCTTTTTCCACTCAAGGGTGCAAGTGAAGTCTAGGATTTTCAAAGAAGCACAGCACCAAGAACACTTAGACTGGTGCTGAGGTTCTAAGGATCTTTGATGCTAATGTTTAAATTACAAAGTAATTCATTATGGTAAAGGTAGCTTTGACTGCAGCAGTCAGAAGATTCATGCAAATACCTCCTGGGTTTTTTTTTTCCATGTTATGTCACAAAGTACATGGAAGACTAGTGAGATGAGGGCTGTTTCACAGTAACCAAAGTATGTGTTTGCAGCACTGGTAACTCATTGCTTTTGTGAATGCTACTTTATAGCTCTTCTTATTTGCAGGCATATATATGGTATAATACTGTTTCAGCTTTTGGACCTGGTTGTGTGGGGTTTTAAAATTTTTTTAAAAATTTTGTTATTTTTTTTTAAAGAGTAGATTGCTGTTGAGAGTTTCAGATGTAAGATTATTTTTCCAGGTAGCTGTTGGAAATGGAAAATGGAAATTAAGTGTAGTTCAGTACAGCTGGTTTCTTCACAATCAGGGTTGTGCTTTTTAGTGTGTGGTTGTGATATCTTTTATGTAGTGTATTATTGTAAAATATTGTACTTCTGAGAGGCATAATTCTCATTCTCAGTGGCTTGTGTGTATGTTGGAAGGTCTTGCAGTCTTTTTGCAGCTCACACAAAGGTACTCATGCTTGGTAAAAATGGATTGACTAATTGATTGAAGAAGTTGACAGCTGGTAAACGTAAATGATAGCACACCCACAGCAATATTACTAGAACTTGGGCCATCTAACATAGTGTCTTAAAAAAAAATTAGAAAGAAGGATTGTGGTATAAGCTTAAAGAATGAAGGATAAGTGAAAGTACCAAGATGAAATTGTTTTTAATTTGGTTTAATTAATCACAGAATCATTACGGTTGGAAAGGACTCTCAAGATCATCTAGTCCAACCGATAGCCCTACACTATTCTTACCCCTAAATCATCCCCTGAACAACCACATCTATCCTCTTCTTAAAAACCTCCAGGGATGGTGACTCCACCACCTCCCTGGGCAGCCTATTCCAATATCTCACCACTCTTTCAGTAAAGAAATTCTTCCTAATATCCAATCTAAACCTACCCTGGCACAGCTTAAGCCCATTCCCTCTAGTCCTGTCACTAGTCACAAGGGAGAAGAGGCCAACACCCGCCTCCCTAGAATGGCCTTTCAAGTAGCTGAAGAGAGCGATAAGGTCTCCCCTCAGCCTCCTCTTCTCCAGGCTAAACAACCCCACCTCCCTAAGCCTCTCCTCATAAGGCCTGTTCTCCAGACCCCTGA
>VWZX01009549.1:53777-70492 GCA_013399015.1 Galbula dea
GACTTGACTCCATTGAGCACAACCCTCTGGACTCGCCCCTCCAACCAATTTTTTATCCAGCCAAGTGTGTGCTCATCCAAGCCACGAGCAGCCAGCTTCTCTAGGAGAATGCTGTGGGAAACTGTGTCAAGCGCCTTGCTAAAGTCAAGGTAGACAACATCCACAGCCCTTCCTTCATCTAATAAGCGAGTCACCCCATCATAGAAGGAGATCAGGTTAGTCAGTCAGGACCTGCCTTTTGTGAAGCCATGCTGACTGGACCCGATCCCCTGGCCACTCTGCAAGTGCCACAGAAGCGTAGTCGGGATGATCTGCTCCATCAGCTTTCCTGGCACAGAAGTCATGGTAGTGATGATTTTGTTACTCCAGCAAAACAATACTTGTATTAACACTAGCAGGATGATTTTTTTCCCCCCCCAATTCCTTGTTGCTGCTAAGAGATACTTGTCAGGCTCAAGGTTGGCACTGACTTTTACCTGTAACGCTTTAAACATGACTTGTTGGCTATCTTCCTTGCCCTGGTATTGAAAAATCTTTGAAAGTTAGTCTTTGGCAGTACTTCTTTACCAGGTGTTCTTTGGCTAAGTGATTGTTGATGGTTGTACTTGACTTCCTCAGCGATTCCAAAGCCCACAGGCCAAAGTGAGACACCAGCTTTCTAAATTTAAAACCGCATCTTAAGTGGAGAAATGTTTGTTTAAAGGGTCTTGGTCAAGATTGAAAATGGGTGTGTCTTGCCCATGTTGGAGAGTGATCGTGTTTCCTACACTGCTGAAATAGCTTTCTTTTCCTAACCATTAATGAGTTTGTCATTTTGTCAAATAACTTTTCAGTAATCCTCAACACTTGGAGTCTAACTGTCCCTTTCTCTTGTGCATGTTTTTAATTTCCTAAACTGAAAACAGCAGTGCTTTCTTTTTTGCTTCACATATACTGCCTATGGGCTCAGATATACCTGGTGAATGGTGGATGATGGGCCATTTTCCAGTGAGCCGTATAGTGATAGACTGGTGGCAAATGACTGCTCAAACTGATATTATGTGGGTTTTCTTTGTTGTCGGGTTTAGTAGAGATCTGTATCTCTTTTTCACTCTATTGAAATGGCTTACTGAAATTCACTTCCTGTTTTCTTAATAGAATTGAAAGGACCTGAGAAGATTTTTCCTTAAATGACAAGGTCTTGGAAAGTTGACCACTTCTAAAGGTATTATATTAGGGCTAACTTTTTCCATAGTTACAGTAAGTTTTATGAGGAGAAATTTATTTTGTGCTTAAAATAAAAAGTGTGTTTGAATTTTTGTAACCACAGAATTTATAAATCTTCCATTCTCAGTTGTTGCAACAAAAATGTTTGTGCCCTCGTTTGCATGTTCAGACTCAATGGTAGCAGCTAATAGCATTGCAAATTAAAAGAGGAGGCCTTGAAAGGCATAAAATCGTTGTGCTGAGTCAGGCCATCAATGTGTCTTGCCCAGGGTACTGACTGCAGTCTTGATGGTTACAGGCTTCAGTGTAAGGACTTTCTCAAATGGTTTTTTGGAGTTCGGATGTGGCCCAGGATTTGCTTCAGCTGGTGTCTACAGTACTCTGGTTTTGCAGAATCTCCAGATGAAGGAGTGGATTATCACAGGGTGGTGCCTTGATACATCCTTCATCTTCCTATGATTTAGGACTCGGCTGGCTCTGAAGATTAAGTTAATGCTGTAATGCAAGTCTTTAGTCCTTGTGTTGATGGCACAGTATGAGCGATGTCTTTCTTCTGGTTTTTTCATAGATTATTATCATGTATCCATTGCAGTGGAATTAGAGACCCTCAGATAAGTAGGGTATTTCTTATTTCTATTAGACTAAGTAGTTTTACTTTTTTATTGGGGTGGTATGCATGTGTATGAGGATGGAAACCTTCATTTCGTGGATGAGTTTTTGTTTTGTAGGTGGTGAACATTAGTCTTTGAGGTCTGTTTTATGTGAGTTTAGTCTTATCCTCACAGACACCTTCATCTGCTTTATAATTGCACGACTGTTATTGGAGGCAAGATAATGAGGTAGAACTAGGATTGGGAGCTGCATCCTTTTCGTATGCAAATGCCTGAGCCTCACAAAAATGCATTTTCTGAAGCTTTCCTCTTGCTCTGTTAATTTTTCACTGAAAAATTATTTTGCTCATAAGAATTTCACTCATTCTTTATTGAATAGGTGCATAGTTACAGTATGTGAAGCTGAAAGGGCTACTTATGTTTAAAATTCTCCAGGTGTGGCAGTACTGCAGCATCGTTGAGGCCTTACAGCTTAGCTGTGATAGTTTAAAATACTAATAGTAGGAAGAAAAGGAAACCCTAAGGAAACACTTGGAATAATTAGTTCAGTAGGAGCGGATTTACAGTTGCTTAACATCTTACATAAATTATTAAGCAGTGTGATAGATGCCCAAAGATAACCTTGTCATCAGCGATACAGACCTTTCACACAGTGTTTGCTCTCATATGTTACTGTGTTAAATTGTCATGATTTGTACAATGATGCAAGTAGGTTTTAAAAGTGTTTTGCAGATTTATAGATTCAATACTATGTTTTGTCAACAGTTTAAATATTACTTTAACTTGACAGCTTCCTTTGGAGAGTCTTCTGCTTCACAGGGTGCTGGTAATCTGGTATTGTAATTTTCACAGTCCTTTTGTCTATTCAGTTAGTAACTGTATTCTTCAATTCGTATTTTTATTTTTTAAAGTATTGTGTTCTTGTGCCATAAAATCAATTTTTGTGGTCCTGGTGCTGCAGCATCCTATTTAAACAGTCATAGATGGCTAGAGAAAATTTGTGTCTAGCTCTCCATCAGTAAAGCAGGGAGAAAATAGCTACTTCTGTGAACTGTGCTAGCATAAGATAGCAGGATGTATTGCATCACTTTAAAAATTTGATAATTCTTTTTGAGCACTCACAATTGGTGTTCAAACCTTTTACATTTATTTACATGCATATGCTTGGGATACTTTTGTCATACGTTTGGTTTGTGAACTATAAGAAGCATATGTCCTAGCAATAATAAACAGAAGAGGTTTGGGGTTTTATATATAGATTTTTTTTTTTTTTTCTGCTTACTGTTTCCTATAATTGTCTTGTAGGCTTGGCAAAAGTTAGTTTCCACATCAGCATATAAGGAGCAAAGATAATTTTTAAAATTATGTTAAAAACTTAAGCTTTTATGGGTGATTATTTTTTTTAATATGTTATGAGTCATAGCTTGTGCACCAGTTCTAGTTGGTTTGGATTTGTTTCTTCAGCATTTTAGATGAAAACCTGTTCATGAGTGAGAAAAGTAGTTTTACTAAGAAAAGTAGTTTTACTAAGAATGACTTTTTAAAAATAAAAGTATTAGAAAATTAGTTGAAAAACTCATTCTGGTAGCCAGCTTTTTGAAAACTAATTTTTTTTTCTAGCTTCCAAATGAGTGTTTTGGCTTCCTGAAAGACACACAAGAACCAAATTTCAGGGAATTGTTGCATTAAACTCTACATTTGTATGTTGCTTGTGTATGTGCAAGTAATCTTAAAGTAGAAAACCTGTAACAGCATGCAAAGCAAAACAGGGCAGTTATCACAAGGTACTGGAGTGTGAACGTGGATGAATGGTCTACAGAGCCAGTTTGCCTTTCTCACTTTTCCCCGTGTTGTTCTAGGTGTTACAGTTTGCTGTTTTTCTATTGATGAATGCAGGTCTTCATGTCCAAAATTTATATGCATAGACATCTTAGAAATTCATGTTATTTCAAGTTGTGACAGCTGCAATTTGTGCTTTTTTTGTACTGTTTATTGCTGTTTGAAATAATGGGGAAGGGATTACCTGTGATGATGTGCAATGACTGCAGAATTTTGTTATCTATAATATAATATCCATCTAGATATCTTCCTTTCCTGACAGAGTTAAATATACCTGCAAAAAACCCCCAAACTAAAACAGGCTAATCACTTGTCTCTTTGTATACAATTTGTAAACTTAAAACTTCAGCAGTGTAATGAAGTTCTGTCTGAATGTGATCTTGAAACACTTGTACAAACTAGCTGCGGACAGTAGTAGTGTTGGTGAGGTTTTGTCACTGAGGTCTGGGGAGTATTTTACTAAGATCAGATGGTATTTTACAGTCTTCAGCTGCTGTTGATAGAGAAGTAGTGAGGTGACCCTACCTGAATGTGTTGCTTTCTCATTGATTTTGTTTGTTTTAATAAATTGAGTCTCATTTCCAAACTCATAGGATGCCCTGCTTCCCAATCAATTGGCTATTACTAATTCTTTGGAGGGAAACTAGTTTGCTGTTGTTCCATTCCCAGTTTTCCTCCAAGTAGCTGCAGCAGTAAACACTGCTTTATACTTTTCCTGTTATCAAAAGCAGTATGGCTGTGGTGGTGGGATTATCAGTTTTGCTGATGTAGGCATGACCCTGATTGAGGTGAGAGAGCCAGACCTTGACAAAACTGTTAGTGGCAGCAGTGCTACCTGCAGTGTTGGACCCAGTTGCACTGGTTTATGTTTGTAGGTTATTCTTGTGACTGTGAAGTCTAGAAGCTGTGTGTGTTTCTAAGAGAGCTTAAGGCTTGTACAATTTATGCATACTATCCAAGAATAACTTTCCCAGCTAATGGCAAGTGAACTTGCCTGGGGCAGAAGTGGGATGCTGCAGGGAACTCTGCTGATGCAGGAGTTTGCGCATGTGAAGAAGTCATTGTACTTGTCTGTCATGGCACATATGGAATATAATTCTCCCAGTATAAATGCTCTCTAGTTTCTGTATGGTGCTGCTAGAATATGCTTAGGAAATGAGTTATGTCCACTCAAGCCACCTCTGGTTGATTTTATTTATTTATTTTAAAAAGACCTGTTGCCATGCTCAGGATCTGTAAATACAGAAAGCACCTGCATTTGACTTCCTGTAAACTTTGCTCTCTCTGGCTGAATTTAAGTTCAGTGTGGGTATGAAGACATAAGCATCTTGAGCTTGGATCTGTTAGCATGTGGGTTTTGGCAAATTGGTGAACTGTTTCAAATGGTTGCAGTAATCTGAGAGCCGTTCGTTGAGCTGGTGTCCACTGGTGCACACCATGGCTAGGAAAATGTCTTGAAAGAGGCAGAATTTCCCAGTGTGGTGTTTTGTGCCAGACTGGCACTGTGACAGCACTGCAAGGAGAGTTGAGGGTTTGGCTTTCAGGGTTGTTGAGCTGACCTGAAGTTACCACTGTCTACTAGTAGTAGCTGCAGTTGAAGCAAGGCTTGACTTGCAGCTAGAGGAAGAGAATTCCATTCTGAGTGCATATGAAAAGATAGCTTTTCTGAAGGAGCTATTTCTCTTCTTTCCCTTTTGTCTTTTCCTTTATTATTTCTTTTTTCTGTAGCTGACATTTGACAACTCTACCAGTGTGATGGAGTGACAGATTCCTTAATCTTGGATTTTTTCCAAGGTATTTTGCCATAATGGTACACAGTGTGTTTCCTCTTTCCAGTTAGCCCATAACCTCTAATGTGAATGAGTAAACCACGCCCTTGTCTTACTGTTGCCCAGTAATATTTTCAGAGGTTAAAAAAAGCCTTTGATTTGTATTAGAGTTATTAGTGATCTCTCTGCACAACACCAGTAGCCTGACATTACTAGAGCTGTGTCATTGCTTCACTGAGTGATGATTGTCTAGGCTAAACAGCTGTGAATGCTGCTAGAAATATAAAACTGCACCAAGCTGAAGAAGTACCTCGTTCAGGGTAGCCTTTATTCAAGAAACTTCTGCTCTGGAGTCTGTGATCCCTCCCTGTCTGTAAATGGCAAGTTTAATTAAGAGAATCTCAACAATGAGATGCAGACTTAATTTTTTTTTTTTTACTTCTTGTAAGCTTTCCCTACTTATGCTGTTCTGTTGATATTTAGAAAACCTCATGAAAATAAAGGTTTAAGTGTCTTCTAGCTAGTGAAATATGAGTAAGCACAAGCACCTCGAATCACGGATTTGTATGCGATAGGCAGGCTGCAGGCTGCCTTGCCTGTCTTTAGCTGATTGGGTTTTTAAGTAGGTGTGGGGGGCAGTAATATCCTTGTTGAGGGTTGCATAGGCTTTTTCAAACACCTCTGAGTACGGGTTAACATTATGCAGAGTTGCACAATGGTTCCTTGAAGGAAAACTCTGGCTGTGGGCTGTACAAAATGAAGCGTGGCCTGCATTCAGCTAGTAGGCGGTAACTACCCAGCCCTGTGGCAGGGAGTGGAAATGGGTCCCTCGTGATTTAATTCCTCCTCCATTGTGCTCCTCGGACCTGCGAGAGCTGCCTCTCCGAGTAAGGTGGGAATGGGCATCATCCGCAGCTATCAGCTCAGCAGTCTGGCTCATTTCTGCGTGCTGCTGTCATCAACTGGCAGTAATAAACATTGTATCTTTGCTGAGTAGGTTTTTCTGCCAAACTTAGGGGAAATGGGAAATAAAGGCAGTTGGGAAGTCACTTCTAGTGCTGTTGCCGATGATGTTTGAGCTGTTTCAGAGGTGATGAAGCAGAGAAGAGATTCGCTGGTGGTAAAATGGTGCCAAATTTTGTTTATGAAATAATAGATGTCACTTAATAGATGTCACTTAATAGATGTCACTTAATAGATGTCACTTAATAGATGTCACTTAATAGATGTCACTTAATAGATGTCACTTAATAGATGTCACTTAATAGATGTCACTTAATAGATGTCACTTAATAGATGTTACTTTGTAAATCTTAATGAAAAAAATTGTTTGATGTGCTTAGATATTATTTCTGTTCTACAGCAGTTTTTTTCAACTGCATCATTTGAACAGGTATCTTGCTTGTTTGTGCTTGTTCATTAGGGAGATCTATATTTATTTTGAGTGTCTTAGTTTAGTATAGTTTCCTCTTACCTCCCCATAAAATAAAGTTAAAAAGAACTGTTAGTTTTTGCAGGTATGTGTTTTGTCACTGACTGAACATTTTTATCTGAGACCCGCTAAAGCTGGAAAAAGTGTTTCAGTAAGTTCTGTGGAGATTAGTGCCTGCCTTTTTAGAGGTGGGGAAGGTTTGAGAGCTGCATGCTGCATTAGTGCATCTGCACGTTTTTAATAACCATATGTGGAACATATTATCATGCTGGCTTTTACTGGCCATTATCAAGGTTATTCTTGTTACTGCTTTTGCACAAGTCCTCTTCTGGCAGGCAGAAGATCTGCAACTGCATTTGCCAAGTCCGTGAGAAAAGAATTCTTTGTGTGCCACTGGGGTTTTTTTCACAACTTTTCTGAGTTGAAATGGAAAGGTAAGTATTTTCAGTCTCTGAAAGTAGTCTCATACTGTTCCAGAAAACTCTTTTTTGGATTTGATTAAATAAATCTCATGGATCTAAATGCTTCAATTTGGAAAGCAAAACATCCAAAAAGATTTGGTTTGGGTGTGGTGTGTTTTGTTGTTGTTGTTGTTTTGAGTGTTTGTTTTTGTGTTTTTGTTTCTTTTTTTGAGAAAGTCTGAGATTTGCTGGGTTTGTGAATTTTTTCTGCAGCGATGAACTAATTTCAAGTTGATGAGCTGCTAAACTAACATGCTGTTAGAGATCAGGCAGGAAGTGAGCTGTGGCTAGGTAGCACCATCTGAATAAAAGTTTACCAGAGAGCTGCTTTCAGCTAATCCCTGGGAGGAAGTGAGCTATAATCAGTACTAAGTGAACTATTCACAGGAAATCTATTGCTCAACAGGAGCCTTTAAAAAAGGGAGTGGGGGGGAGAATAGCACAGGGAGACAAGGGGTGGTGGTGAAGGGAAGGATACCCATGCAGACATTTACTTCTCCTTTCATACTCCAAAATCTGTTTGGTCCAAGAAAACGGAATATCTGATAAATGAACAGCACTTTGATCTCTAGATAAAAACTGCACAATGTGTATATCTGTTTTCCCTCTTTTCCAGAATAATAGAGCATCAAGTGTCATCTCCTCCGTTAAAGTGTTTTTTCAGTTATTAAAAAATGGTGATGTGGTGGGGCTGAGGATAATCTAGCTAACAAAATCACTGGAGGCTCGGCGTCGACGTACTGGGAATGAGTCTCTAGATTAATTTTCAACAAGGATTTTTATAGTATAGACTGAGCAGGACATGACTATCTTAAATCTGCCTTGTCACACAGGTCTTTTCTTCAAGCTTTTCATTGTATTGTTTTTAATTACTTTGTGCTTCTTTTCACTTGACATCTTCTGTCATGGAGCTTTGATGCAAGGCATCTGTTTTGCTTTTTTCCCTTACTCTGGACCTGGCTGTCCCGGATGCCGCTCTTTGTGCGTGACAAATGTTGCCAGTAGCACCCTATAAGGCTCTACAGGAAGACAGTAATTGACAGCTGCCGTGCAGATTGCTGTGAGGATAACTTTCCTTTCTGAACCCTCGTGCCCTCGGCTAGAGCAGGGACAGGGAAATGCGTTTACCGTCAGGACTTTTTTTCACTTCTGATGCGTTCTCCCATTCCTTCTCTCGGACAACAGAGAGGTGTGTTGCTTTAAAGCACCGTGCCTGCTGTCTGTGACCGTGGCCCAAATGTTCTGCAGTTCTCCCTGAAGCAGTTCAGGTGGTGTCCCAAAAAGATTCTGCACCTGTAGTGCCACATCAAGGATTATAATTTCAAAAGCAAGCGGTTATGTTTCTTAATGTATAGTTAGCCTGAAATCCATTACTTCTGCTTTTTGGTCAGCCCTGCAAAATAGATGTAATTTTGATGTTTGTGTTGCTCCTTCTCTGTTATGTTGCCAGTAGTAAATGAGTTGCTAATTGTTACCTGCAGTAAGCAGAACTAAGTTCAGTTTGCAGTTCGCTGAGCCTCCTGTCAGTATATGTACGTACAGAAGATTTTATTTCACTCATTTAGTTCAGGCTTCTCAGAGATCTGTTACTTAAGTGGCAGTGTAAAGTCAGGATATTATGTGCCAGGAGTAGGAATTCATGTCCATGTTATCAAACAGCTGTGAGCTTGATGCTGATGTGTTTTGTTTGTTGTTTTTGCGGTGGGTTTTTTTGTTGTTGTTGCTGTTGGTTTTTTTTTAAGCAGTAGTCCAATTTACTTTTGCATCAAATCCCGGACAATGAAATACAGATGCAGCCTATACTCCTCAGATACATGAAATTAATGTATTAATGAATTAAATCTAGCCAGTGAGATCGAGAGGAATAGTAAAAATTTCAATAGATATATTAATGGAAAAAGGGAGACTATGCAAAGTGTGGGCCCCTACAGAAGTTAAACAGAAGAACTGGTGACGGGTGTTACAGAGAAGGCCAAAGTTCTGAACAGCTTCCTCACCTCAGTCTTCAATGGCAGGGACTCCTGCCATACCCCTGAAGTCAAAGAAGATAATGTCAGTGGCTGGAAGAAATAACTGCCCATGGTAAGTGAAGATCAGGTTCGTGACCATCTGAAGAACCTGAAAGTTCACAAGTCCATGGGACCCGATGGGATACATCCACAGGTACTGAGAGAACTGGCGAATGAGGTTGCTAAGCCACTCACTATCGTATTCCAAAAGTCATGGCAGTCTGGTGAAGTCCCCAGTGACTGGAAAAGAGGAAACATAACCCCCATTTTTAAACAGGGGAAGAAAGATGATCCTGTAAACTATAGGCCAGTCAGTCTTACCTCTGTGCCCGGTAAGATCATGGAGCAGATCCTTCTGGGGGCACTGCTGAGGCATAAGGATAATGAAGAGGTGCTTGAGTATAATCAACATGGCTTCACCCAAGGGTGAATTGTGCCTGATGAATCTGGTGGCCTTCTATGAAAAGGTCACGACATCAATAGACAGGGGAAGAGCAACGGACGTCATTTACCTGGACCTGAGCAAAGCCTTTGACACCGTCCCGCATAACATCCTGGTCTCTAAGCTGGTGGAATATGGGTTTGGTGGATGGACCACTTGGAGGATAAAGAACTGGCTCAACAGCTGCATCCAAAGAGTGGCTGTCAATGGGTCCATGTCCAGGTGGAGGCCAGTGTCAAGTGGATGATCAGTACTGGGGCCATTTAACATCTTTGTTGGTGACATGGACAGTGGTATCAAGTGCACCCTCAGCAAGTTTGCTAACAACACCAAGCTGCGTGGTGCAGTTAACATGCTGGAGGGAAGGGATGCCATCCAGAGGGACCTGGACAGGTTGGAGAGGTGGGCCCATGCCAACCTCATGAAGTTCAACAAGACCAGGTGCAAGGTGTAGGTGCCCCTACATCGGGGCCGGGGCAATCCCGAGCACTGATAATAGGCTTGGTGAAGATTAGTTTGAGAGTAGCCTGAGGAAAGAGACTTGGGGGTGCTGGTGGATGAGAAGCTCAACATGAGCTGCCAGTGTGTGCTGGCAGCCCAGAAGGCCAATCGTATCCTAGGCTGCATGAAGAGAAGCGTGTCCAGCAGGTCGAGGGAAGTGATTCTTCCCCTCTACTCTGCTCTTGTGAGACCCCACCTGGAATATTGCATCCAGTTCTGGAGCTCCAATTACAAGAGGGATATGGGGGTGCTGGAGTGAGTCCAGAGAAGGGCCACAAGAATGATCAGAGGACTGGAGCACCTCTCCTATGAGGACAGACTGAGAGAGTTGGGGTTGTTCAGTCTGCAGAAGAGAAGGCTCTGAGGAGACCTTATTGTATCTGCAGGGGACCTACAAGAAAGCTGGTGAAGGACTTTTTGGGAGGTTAGATAGTGATAGAACCAGGGGGAATGGATGCAAGCTAAAGGAGGGTAGCTTTAGATTAGATATTAGGAGGAAGTTCTTCACTGTTAGGGTGGTGAGACAGTGGAACAGGTTGGCAAGAGAGGTTGTGGAAGCCTCATCCCTGGAAGCTTTTAAAGCCAGGCTGGATTGGGCTGTGGGTAACCTGATCTAGTGGAAGGTGTCCCTGCCAGGCAGGGGAGTTGGAACTAGATGATCTTTACGTTCCCTTCCAACTCTGACAATTCTATGATTCTGTGATTAATTTGAGCATTTTAAGAAGACAAAATTCTCGTTATGAGAACTTTTACACCAGGTGTTTCATTTGACACATGGTACCATCTTAGTACCCCTGCTTGGGGCTTTACAGTTCTACACTGTATGACTAATATATATGCATGCATAATGCATGTTTAAAACTTAATCTACTCAAGTATGTGTGCTCCAGTAAAAATGTGACTGTGCAGTATATCAGATAGGGAGATTATTATCTTCAATTTCATTTTGATTCCCTTTGGTTATTCTTCAGACAGGTTTGAGAGGAAAAATGTTTGTCCTTTTTTAGAAGTTGGAGGAGCTGAATGGCATGCCCGTGGTGGAGAGGAGTCTGCCACTGAGCAAGCATGTTGTTTCAGTGGGGACAGGAGTACATGTCAGCCTTGGTAAAACAACAAGGGAGGCCAAGGGAGCCAGGACCGACACACAAAGCTGTACTTAGGAATTTTTTCAGGAAGCAGCCCAGCTTTATGCTCACACAAGGGGGAATTAAGGAGGGAGAGGAAGCCTAAGAAAAAAAAAAAAATCAAAGCCAGAGCATTCAGACTCAAGTACTGCAGCAGTGTGTGTTCATCAGCTTTCTGTAAATGCTATCCAATCTTGCTTTACTTTCCAGCTTTTACTCACTGTCAGGGTTACGTTTCTCTGTATTTTCCCATCCGTGGCAGCAGTAGGAACTGCTGTCTTTCTTCTGTGACTGGGGTATGCCTAAAGTTTTCAGGTCCTTTTCTATCCCCAAAGGAAGAAAGCTAGTGAGCAGCAGAACTGACTCCTGAACTTGGTTGTTGTCGAGGGTCGAGGCTGGACCGACCACCAACCCAATGACAGATGTTCCCTGTTACCTGCTCCCCCACAGGAGGGGAAAGAGCATAAAAGAGAGACAGAGAGACTTGTGGATTGGAAAATAAAACTACAACTCTTTAATAATAATGATAGGTGAAATCTATACAAATATGTACAGAACCCAGAACCGAACCCGAACCCCCCTTGATGCTAACTATGTCACCACTGGTAACTGTGGCAGTTAGGCCTCAGCAGCAGATGAGTCTGGCTCAGGGGCTGTATCCTGGTACTGGATGCAGGAACTTAGGGATCACCAAAGCACAGGAGAAGAAGGAACCAAGAAGGGAGAACAAAAAACAACTGCCCACAAGGGGGGACTGACCCCCAGTTTATACGTTGACTATGACGAATATGGGGTGGAATACTTTCAGTTAGTCCGTTTGGGGTTACCTGTCCTGTCTGCTCCTCCCTGAAGGTGCAGCCTTTACCCTGTACCCACCAACATGAGACACAAGGTTTAGCAGTGACCTTTCTTTGCATGCCAATCCCTGGTATTAAATCTAAACATTAGGCCTTATCAATGCTAGAAGCTGGCAGTGTCTATGAAAACATGCTGTTAGTTTCAGAAGGTGCAGTTTCTTAGAGGAGCTTCAACTAAAAAGTAAAATGTCTGAACAGAATTAGTTCTGTTCTAACCCAAACCAGGACGGTTATAAAAATGAAACTCAGGATGCATGTTCAAATTTGTCAGTGCAGGTCTCTTCAGGGCCTGAAATAGGGTGGGTTAAGCTACACAGGGAACTTCCCTGTGCTTGTCTTGCCTCAGTTTCACTGGGGAAAGGTGAAAAGAGTTGCACTTCTGAGGAACGTGGCTTCAGGTGTCCCACTATTGGTGAGCGATTTAAGATGGCACAAATCCTGTCTGGTCTCTTGGTGCTGCTTGTGCAGCAGAGGAGAGAACACATTTGGTCCTTCTCAGCTGCTGCAGTTCATGTTGTGATGTTGTCTAAGGCTGCCAAGGATGAAGAGAGTACTTCCGTTTTTGCTGTCCAAGTGCAGGGCAAGAAACCATTGTCAAAAGGAGGGGCTAGATGTTGGGAGTAGTGTCATATGATGGAGATGAGGACTGAGCCTTGTGGTTACCAGTGCTGGTGTCTATGAGCATGTTTTGTGGAGTAAGGAGCAGAACTGTTGGGAGAAAAGCTTTTAGCTCTTATTTATATTTCTTTTTCAGTGAGTACAGTGGGTTGCAGCACTGTCCAGTGGTGAAAATAAATCTATCTGAAGTCTGTGGTTAAGTATTGTTTGCAGCTTCATAGCTTGACTCTGGTTCGTTTCATTGCTTTCTAGTTCTTGGAGTTAAATGTAGTGCAACTAGTGATTGTGAGGGAGTTGCTGATGTGCTTGAATACATTGTTATTACTTGTGTAATCTTCACTGGTGAAGATGAAAGCAAATGCCTTTGCCCTGATTACATCCTCTTCCGTATGTTACCTATGCTGCTTGTGTCATCTTTTGTCCAGGTTTAGAATACTTTTATGAGGTGGCTCAAACTTAGGTTAACTATTTTGGTAATTGTCTTTCAACCAAACTAAACTGCAACCTTTCCCTCCCTTTTGTGTTGTCTGATTCCGTCAGAGAAGTATGAACCTGACACCCCCTTTGTGGTATACAGTCTCCTGGCAGGCACTGGAAAACAAAAAGAAAATTCCCTTAGTCCTTACAAATCTCTGTGCAAGCCATGATTCAACAAGGCACGTGGGTGATAGTGCAAGAGGGATTATGCTTAGCGGCTATGAAATGAACAGGCTCGCTCCTTTTCCTCTTTGGGGGAGCGAGAGAGCAGAAAGGCAGCTTCAGGGTGTATTTGCACACCTCTTTTTTTAAATCCTTCCTGCAGTCATTGCCTAAATGCAAAACCTCAGCAGCAATATCAAAAATACTTCCTGACACTATGGAAACTTTCCCTGCATAATGAACACAGGATAAGAATAAAGGAGAGGGGAACTCCTCTTCTATACTCAGCTGTCAGAAAGAGAATAGCTGTTTGGATTTGAACCTGAACAAAAGGATTGATTTTTAACTTCTAAAGATGACTGAAAAAGGATCAGACATCTGTTTCCTGAAGTGATCTGTTGTGAATGGAACTGTTTTAATTTATTTAAACTATGAATTCAAAGCTGCTGTGCATTGAAATGGTCCTTTGTGCAAAACAGTTTTGGATCTAGGACTTATATTTTAACAAAGGTCTTTCAAACTGCTGCTCAGAAATTAAACTACTTTGTGTTATTAAATAAATCACATCTCTTGAGCTTTCACTAAAAGCTGAGGTTGTACTAAACCACTGATTTAATGAGCTTGAAGGATTATGTTCAACTGTAAATGATGGAGCCATTCCCTCAGGTGGGAAGCTGGTGCCCAGTCTCTTTCTGCAGCTCCAGTCTGCTCTATCAGCCCGGCAGCTTGTCCTCCTGCAGCCTTGCAGGTTGTTTTCCTCCTCTAAAGTTCCTGGGCTCTACTTCTGAGTTCTTAACTCTTTGAACACTGAACAGCTACCAGAGCCCATAGCTCTGAGTGTTCTGCAGAAATTCTGTTACTGAAGTTCTTGAAGTGTTCTTGAAGTGCCTGATTTTCTTGTGGAATACATGAGTTTTGGATTTCCATATACTTGTTTCCAACTTGTTGCTTAACAGTTTCCTCTCTTGAGCGTGCAAGGTGCTAAGGAATAAGTAGTTCAAGCAGCTGTAATATGTGTAATAGTATGTGGTGAGCTGACTTGCATTTCTTGTGTCACTGAAAATTAAGAACTACTGTAGTGAGAATTTTATTTTTAAAATATGTAAACAAAAGTACAGTAGATGTGTGTGTAAATTTGCAGCCTGAATACCACATTACAGCATTATTTATGTAGTAACTGGGCTCTCCAAGGGAGCATGTGGGGAATTAATATGGGCTTGGAGGATCAAGTTGGTTCTTGTTTAGTTTCTGATGCAGGTTAGTTGTTTATCCTTACATCCTGCTCTTGCTAGTATCAGGCAGCACAAAAAAACTGCACAGATGAAGGAAATAATAGGGTTTGTTTTAGAAAAATACAGAAGGCTACTCATGATGTGGCTTTCTTCACAAATTATATAATTTTGTTGTTAAAGTTTTGTGATGTGCTTATTTACCTACTTTGATTTATTTAGCCATCTGATTGTATTTCTTTGTTCAAAAGGAGAGAGATATTTTAAATGTATGGTCTTATTTAGATAGCTAAGGACCCTTTATCCTACTCTTTTCTGAGATTTAATTAGCATGGGGGAAATAGGTTATGGTCCCCTGTACTGCCATCATTCCAAGTCTAACTTCAACAGGTCTCTTGAATACCATGAATCTGATTTGGTATGTCTCAGATTGGTGCCATGCCCTTTGTGCAAACAGTATGCATTGTTAGGGAAGTGTTTTGAATTAAAATCCCTGTGGGTAAGCTGCTCAGACCTGCTGTTAGATTTCAGGGTTCTTATTTTTTTCCCATATTGTAGTGTAGGTACTGGAAAATACAGAAGATCCCATAGATAACTTGCAGCATCTGAAAGACCAATGAGAAAGTGAATTTGGAAGACTGTTGGAGGATGGGAATTGAAGTCTAATTCACAACTGCATCCCTGCAGACATGTTCAGGTGTTGCAGGTCTATTTATTGCTGCATAAAAGTCAAAGTGGTTGGAGGCAGGTTTATCTCCGTAGGTGTTGCACAGCTTTGACAGCTGTTCCCCATCCAGTCTTTAAGTAGGTGGGGCAACCAGCATACCATGGACTGCTGCTTCTGCCTCTGAAGGTATTTGTACAAAAATTATATGCTTTCATGGACATTTGTGGTGATAATTTTAATCTCTCCTGCCTGAAGCTTCATGACAGATAATAGTGTGCTCTTGTGCTGCTTGAATTCAGGCTGCTAGCCTGATTTGTTTTCCTTTTTTGAGATTTGGCAGTATTCTTCCACACAGTGAAAAGACAGAGAATGGCAGTCAACATGTTTTTAGTTCTGCTGCTAAGACCATGTTGTGCAACATCACAGAATCACAGCATGTTAGGAGTTGGAAGGGACCTCGAAAGATCATCTAGTCCAACCCCCCTGCCACAGCAGGATTCCCTAGACCAGGTCACACAGAAGTGCGTCCAGACAGGTTTTGAATATCTCCAGAGAAGGAGACTCGACAACCTCTCTGGGCAGTCTGTGCCAGTGCTCTGGCACCTCAACTGTGAAAAAATTATTTCTTGTATTCACATGGAACCTCCTATGCTTCAGCTTACAGCCATTGCCCTTTGTCTTGTCACTGGGCTTCACTGAGAAGAGCTTGACCCCATCCTCCTGACACACACCCTTCACATATTTAAAAGCATAGGTGAGATCACGCCTTAGTCTCCTCTTCTCCAAGCTAAAGAGACCCAGCTCCCTCAGCCTTTCCTCATAAGGAACATGTTCCAGCCCCTTTGTAATCTTTGTGTCTCTGCGCTGGACTCTCTACAGCAGTTCCCTATCCTCTTAAACTGAGGGGCCCAGAACTGGCCATGATATTGCAGATGCGGCCTCCCCAGGGCAGAGTAAAGGGGGAGAAGAACCTCTCTTGACCTACTAACCACACCCCTTCTAATCCACCCCAGAATCCCCTTGGCCATCCTGGCCACAAGAGCACACTGCTGGCTCATGGTCATTCTTCCATCTACCAGGACGCCCACATCCCTTTCCCCTTCACTGCTCTCCAACGGGTCAGTCCCCAACCTATATGATACAAGTGTTGTGCCAAGACATTGTATAACATAATATTCTATGATGGGGTAATCCGCTTATTAGATGAAGGAAGGGCTGTGGATGTTGTCTACCTTAACTTTAGCAAGGCGCTTGACACAGTTTCCCACAGCATTCTCCTAGAGAAACTGCCTGCTCGTGGCTTGGATGAGC
>VWZX01009549.1:70826-162409 GCA_013399015.1 Galbula dea
CTAGAGAGGGTGCAGAGAAGGGCAACTAAGCTAGTCAGGGGTCTGGAGAACAGGCCTTATGAGGAGAGGCTTAGGGAGGTGGGGTTGTTTAGCCTGGAGAAGAGGAGGCTGAGGGGAGACCTTATCGCTCTCTTCAGCTACTTGAAAAGTCATTCTAAGGAGGCGGGTGTTGGCCTCTTCTCCCTTGTGACTAGTGACAGGACTAGAGGGAATGGGCTTAAGTTGTGCCAGGGTAGGTTTAGATTAGATATTCGGAAGAATTTCTTTACTGAAAGAGTGGTTAGATATTGGAATAGGCTGCCCAGGGAGGCAGTGGAGTCACCATCCCTGGAGGTTTTTAAGAAGAGGATAGATGTGGTTGTTCAGGGGATGATTTAGGGATAAGAGTAGTGTAGGGCTATCGGTTGGACTAGATGATCTTGAGGGTCCTTTCCAACCATAATGATTCTGTGATTCTGATTCTGTGTTTTATACTTTGAAAATAAGGTGTGATAATGGAGAGTGGATAGCAGTGTCTCTTTTGAATGACACTAATAATAATTTTTCCAATGGTGTGGCTGGGACTGAGTCATCCCTTGGAACTATGATGGGCAGCTGGTAGCCATTAGTAGGCCATTCATTTCGCAGATTGTCATGAGAGGAGGAGGAGGTCGACAACAGAGGAGGTGTGTTGGCTTCTGTTCCAAAGAGGTAGCTTATTATTTGAGTGTACGGAAAAAATGAGGGTTGTCTTTGTTATTCAGCTGTCATCGAGAGGTGATTTCTCTAAATCTTTCTTTGTACTATTTACTCTGTAGCAGAGTGGCTGTTTGTTTCTTGGTGATCAGAAAAAGGCCTCCAGGATATTACGAGGAGGGAAGAAAGGCCAGTGCCGGTTTTCTTGAATGTGGAATGTGTCGTGTTGATGCTTTATTGTGCTGTAGTTTCAGCTTTAGCAGCAATTTGTTTGTGAATTTGCTCATGATAGAGTATATTCTTTTTACAAACAGAGGAAGCGTGGCACAAAGTAGTGAAATGGTGCAAGTCTCCATTTGGAAGTGAAATGCTTTTTAATATAGACTGCATCACATGGGTAGGGATATTCTTATATACAACTTAACGTGGACAGTGTGCTGAATTGTGATTTATAAACTTAAGCTGTTCTTTTGTCCCCAGGATTGTGTCTGATAAATGATAAGAAGGAAAGCATGTAAGGTGTTTGACTGTACAGCATGAAGCTGTTTCAGCTAGAGCTACACCTAAAAGATGTTTTACTCACACACTTAAGTGTAGTATCCTTTTTGCATACGCAACCTTTGTGTGAACAGATAGTGAACCAGGTCTGGAATTCGGTCAGTGTTGTAACTGACTGTTCTTTTTGGCTGGGTTAGTTTTGTCACTGGAAGAGTTTGTTGCTCCATCTCACAAATGCTGCTGCTGGCACAAATGCTGGCCCATAAGTGGGAGAGAGAAAGGGATCTGCTTCCTTTAGTGGAGGCATCTGTCTGCCAGTGCAGTGCTGGCCAAGTTCCTCAGAGTGAATTCATACCTCTTTTCATTTGCTAACAGAGGAAATGCAACATTTATGTATTCTGTGCTGTCTTCTTACGTTAAAACAAGTATTTCTGTTTCAGTGCTTTAGCTATTGAGAGCCATGTCTGACAACGGAGAACTGGAAGACAAGCCACCAGCTCCTCCTGTCCGGATGAGCAGTGCTATCTTCAGTTCAGTGGGCAAAGACCAGTTGTCTGTCAACCACAGCCTGAAACCCCTGCCCTCTGTGCCAGAAGAGAGAAAACCTAGGAATAAAATCATCTCCATATTCTTAAGCACTGAAAAAGGTAAGATTCCTCTATTTTCCAAGGTTATTACTTGTATTCCTTTACATTTCTGGTACATTTTGGTAGCACTTTGGTAGCCTGGACAAGTGCAGGGGATTGGAGGAAGTGCTGAAAGTGGGATATGTGTGTTCAGTGAGCTTAGATGTTCTTACTGTTTGCACTGTGATGTTTTAAGATTAAATATTAAGTAAGAAAAATTAAGTAGCTCACTGAGGAAAACCACCACCTATTGCTTCTCATCTTTGCTGCCCAAAGTAATGCATTCCCAAACAACCATAATAAACGTTTGTGATCCTAGTGATTATATTACTTAGCATTTTGCTACACCATAAGGAAATTTTAAATTTAAACTGAGTATCCAGCTTTTTTGGAAGTTACTTCATGTTAATGACCAAATATGGTACATTGAGGAGAAAGAAGACATGGTAAAGAAATAGTGAAGAAGGTGCAGTGTGCATGAAGGAGAATTGAGAAAAATTAAGTCCTTCTGTTTGTGTAGCTGCACTGTTAGGATTACTTACAGTGGGTGAAAAATAAAAAAAATGATGTAACCAAGTGTTATTTATGAGAAAAAATTGCTAGACTGTATTTATGCTTTGTTTCTGTCTTCTTTACTATATAATGAGTGTATTTACAGCACTGGAGCCCTGATCATGATTCTCCAGGATGTCTGTATTCATGTACAACAAAACAGTACATAGGCAGAAATACCTTCTAACATCTGGTGTGGTAAAACTGTCAGGGACTTACAAGTCTGACCTGAAACTGCGATGAATTTTATTAATCTCTACCAGTTAGCAGTTTTGTGAGTTCTATTAAGGGGAAGACCTTGCTGCTTTTAATGTTTTCTAGTTCTTTTCTTGGCCTGCTGGTGTGCTGGGCAGGCCTGGTTCAGTCATGCCAGCACAGGTTTGACTATTTCAAGAGACTTTGCTCCTCTGGTTATTTACTTGCTTGGCTAACTGTTTTCCCCAGGGATGGCTTTTACTCTTGCTCAGCTATGAGAGCAGTTCCTCAGCAGGTCACTTATTGGGAAATAACTCTCTGTGGCTGGATTACAGCTGTGGTCTTTTTTTTTACTGATGGGTGTAAGCCTTAAAGAGATAAGTCTATAAGCAGAACATGAGAAGCTACTACAGGTTGGTGGCAACACTCCAAGAGAGAGACTCCAGACTTCTGAGATTGGTGAATGTGATGAATCTGGGTGCTGTCAATGAGGTGTACTGCCGTGTGTCTGGAGCAGGTTCTAGCTTAGCCTTTCAGTACTGCAGAAGCTGGTGTTTTACCATTGTACCATTGGTCATGGGAGGAAATTGCTAGAAATTTTCATAGTGAGTGCTGCAAGATGATCTTGTGGAAGGATCAAATCTGTCCGTCTTCAGACTAGGAGAATGGTTTAGGAACTGGGGTTGCACTCATCGTTATGCTGTTGTATTAATGATTCATCAGAGCATTTGTAGCCCTTTTTTACAGCAGGGATATAATGAACTAAAACATAACCCTCATGTGAAGGAAGCTTTTCTTTGCTCTAAATTAGTAATACTGTTTAAGACTTGCTTGTGTTGTGAAACAAATTATGAATGCAAGTAGGTGCAATGATAGGAGGGCTTTGTGACATTTTATAGTGCCTTTACTTCCCCTTGTATGTTTCCTCTTTCCATCTTGATGGTGGGTTGGTTTGTTGCTGAAATGACTCGGGAGGTGGTTGAAGACTTATCTGAAGTTGTATTGGCTCATCTGAAATTGCTTTGGAGTCCCCTTAAGGTTATTCAGACCACTCTGTAAATACCAACATGTATCAAATTTATGGAAATGAATCTGCATATTTGCTTAGCATGTGTCTCTATATTTCTACTGAAATTTAGTGATGTAATCTAGATTTGGAAGAAATAATTTATTCTGACAAAATAGTGTAAGTTTGTTTTCTAGATATTGAAAAGTATTTAAATGTCCTTCTGAAAAAAAGCAGGTGGTTTTACTGCATGGCAAGGTATTGTGTTGAGGAGAAATGATAATTGAATTACCTAGCTTAAAGAAACTATCTGAAATATTTATTTTTTTAATTTGAAAAAAGCTTGTCAATTGGATGATCTGCAGCAAGGATAACATAAACATCCAAATAAATATTTTTGGCCCTGTCTTGTCAAATGTAAACAGAATATAAATGGACACAGTGACTTTCTGGGACTAAAGCAACAGTAAGATTTAGTTGGTCTATTCATGGCTGAGGTGTGCTCTCACCAGAAATGCCCATCTAAAACCTTGTCTTTTTTTAAAATTCTGCTGTTGGGAAGATTTACAGAAATATTAGCTTCCTCCTTGGATTTTAAAAATGTTGGGACTGTATGCAAATTAATCTGTCATGGGGTAGAAATTTTTTCATGGGAGAAGCTTCTCAGCTCTTGCAGAAGTAAACAAATTACTACAAAAAAGGTAAATTCTCCTTTTCAGAAAATGAAGGAATGCCTTATCAGATGTACAAGGCTACTGAAAAGAGACCTGTAACTGGATAATGTTTTTTGGTTTTGTACTGCAGATCTCTCTCTGTGTGATTTTTGCAAGGTCCGTCCTGGCCAGCTTATATCTGTTACCACACCTCTGCTCTACACGCATGCGCCACATCCCACTCCCCAGTTTTCTCTTAGGAAGATTCTCTAGCTTATGAGATGGTCTTGTGCTTTCAGGCAGGGGACTCACTGCAGATGGTGAGGTTTAGCAAATGCAGAATTACTGCCCCAAGTCTGAGCTAGTTCTGTGTTGAAATAATTGTAAGAGTTTGAATGAATTATTTAATAACCCAGTTGTGGAGGGGTTTTTCTCTCCCTAGTCCTATTGTTTAGAATAAATGAACTGCTAGTCATCTTTACTAGAGTACTTAATTGCCTTGAATTTCCTTGGCTATACTTTGGAAGTCAAATGAGCTTGTGTATGGTTTTGGAAAGCTTTAAAATAGACCCTTAAAACAAGAAATTATTGTTTTCGAGCAGAACTTGTTAAAGGAGGTGCTGTGGGGCATCATCCAAGACCTGGGATCATGCATGTGACATGCTCAAGACTGCTGGCTCAGGGCAGATTTCATTGTGGTTTCAGCTGTGGCTCAGTAATTCAGAGCTGTACCATGTAGAGTCATCTACCTACGACCATCAGGCTGTTCAAAAACACCTGTGTTTCTTGTTTTGTGTATGGGGGATGGCTACTTGGGAAGCAAGGGATGCTTGAGGATAGGTTTGCCATGCAGGAGGGTGTGTAGAGTACATTGGGCGTTGCCTTGCTGGGTGCCCGTGGCTTCGTTTGGGAAGAAAAGGGTCTCGTTGCCTTTGAGCACTTAATCAGACAGAGCAATTCTCCAATTAACCAAATCCCTTCTGAAGGACCTGTGTGTTTCCCCTTCTGGGAACTATATGCTGCTGTATCTCCAGTGCCAGGGGACCACATCATAGATTCACTTGCTGTTTGACATGAGTGTTGCCCTTTATCAAAGGGATTCCCATTTAAATACAGAACTGTGCTGCACACAGAATCGGAGGTTGAAAAGCAGCATGGCCTCACAGTGGCCTTGTTCACAGAGCCTCTGGTATGTCCTGCCAATGCATGACTCACGGGACTTGCCTCTTGACTGGAGCTTGCTGCTTAAGTTTGAAGTGCTGTTCTGATCTGCTGTTCCCATGGGCAGATTTTTAGTCTCCTTGCCTAGCCTGTGTATTTTTGGAAGGAGTGGGTTTATTTGTGCAGCACGTGCTGGAGGGTTGAAGCACCAGCTCCTGTTTCCTACATGTCAGGTGATCCTGAACCTTCCCAAGGAATATAACTTCCCCCTTACCACCTTGCTTTCATATATACAACTGCGAGAGATGGGAAGAAACAGTACTTTCCTTGAACGTTTTCACATAAGCAAGTTTCTCCTCTTCTGCAACTGAAAGATGTTAATGAGAACATTTGGCAGTCAGTTTGCTTTCTGGCTCTAACTTGTGCAGCCATATTAAAGATATCCTGTTTATAACAGCCATGTCTTTCCACTGCATTGTTCAGCTGGAGGCAGACCACATGGCTGTTCATTTGTAAGTATTGTTCTTAGCTCCTCCTTCCTCTCCTGCCTGTGTGAGGGGATTTCAGATGGATTCTCTGCCTCTGAGCAGTCCTATCTGTACTTGCCCATGTTCAGTAACTGTTTACCATGTAGTATCAAAGAGGCTACTGGTTTAGCTGCTCTTTTTCTGTACTGAAACTGCATGACTTTTATTTTTAATGTGAATTTAAAAACAAAGCAAATCCTCCTTTTTATTTTTCTTACGTTCTTCTTTGTGGTTGTGTGAGCACTATTGCATTCTTGCTGGCTTCATGCATGCTATAATAAATGCAGCTGATTCAGCTATATAGTCTTTGAGCCCACAGGCATTCCCAAGGTTACAGATGCACAGTATAATAAATGCAGCTGATTCAGCTATATAGTCTTTAAGCCCACAGGCATTCCCAAGATTACAGATGCAGTTTGCATATCAGGTTAGACATGCTCTACAGCTTGCTGCCAGCAGAGGAACGTGAGATGAGGCCTTGAGCATCATCTTTCTACCTGGAGAGCAAACAGCAAAACAGTAAACTCTTTCCACTACTCTGGCAAGGAAAGAAAGCAGGGCTCGGGCTTTTTTGCAAGAACAAGAAAACAGGTTCCTGAAACCTTTCAATCCAACTCTGAACCTTTCCTGATTAAAGAGAACAGAGTGGTGTATTTTATATTTAGAGTTAACTACAATGTCTTCTACTTTTATTTTCACTTTGTCAGGGGAAACAAAAACAAAAAACCAAAACCCCAAGCCCAGGCATTAGAAAACATCTTACAGATTTGATTGAATCTGGGTTGGAGTGTGCACATGGCTGTTCTCATTATCTGTTCCTGCTTCTGATACTTATTATGCTTGCTTGCTTTTTTTTTTCTTTTAATTTAAACTAGGTAATTGCTCTGAGGCTATAAACTTGTACGCTTATCACAGGAAGTCCTAGTTTGCATTAATTACCTTAAATTGAAGCAGTGAGGCAACTGAATTTTAACTGTCTTTAGGGTGAACTTGAGGTTGAGCTGAAGTTGTCTTAATCAGTTGTTCTTAATCTGTATTAAAATGTCCTTTTTTGCACTGTAAATGTTTAAATTTCATATGGTCAACAAAGCTCATTGTACTCTGGTGCTTTTAATATCTTATGTACTTGCTATCATAGTATAAATTATCAGAAGCTACTGATTCTTACATGAATTCTATACCAACCTGAAAATATCAAATTGCTGTGCTGCATATGTAAATATCTTCATCCAGCCAACAAAACAATGGTTACATGTGTCTGAACTGTTGTAATGCTTGGAGAGGTTATACTAAATGGAGACTTTGCTCAGTAGATCTTTGAATGTCTTTTTCAGGAAGTAAGAAGAAGGAAAAGGAAAGGCCAGAAATCTCACCACCATCAGATTTTGAGCATACAATCCATGTTGGCTTTGATGCTGTTACTGGAGAGTTCACTGTAAGTTTACCTGCTTTGGAGTTACTCAGAAAACAGCTGTTGGTCAGTGCTGTAGGTGAAGCCATTGTGATGTTTCAGAATAAATGATGAGTTAGTTTTTGTTTTTATCAAAGAATTTTACTGTGTATTTGTACAGCATGCAGAGTAATGAGACTATGACCTGTTAGCACTTCTTTAGTGTAAATGTCAGATCTGATGCTTTGTGTCAGCTAGAAAAGCTTTCCCTGAGAAACTCTCTTCAGTTTACTTTCATTAGTGGATAACACTGGTTCTCTTGAGTTCTTTTGTATTCCCATTCCTCACATTTTGCTTAATACACCCGAAAGAGGTGGTGTCATGTTGGCACAGTAATTTGTGTAGTGTCACCTATGGACATATAGCTCCCTATTAAAACACCATCCTACTCGTTCATGTGTTTAAAGCTGTGCATGTGATGCTTTTTATAGAGGTAAGAAATTAGTTCTGCTTTTTAAAAAATCTATAAAATACTAGAAGGCTGCTTAAAATAGCCTACTTTTTTCAGGGAATGCCAGAGCAATGGGCTCGACTGCTTCAGACGTCAAATATTACAAAGCTAGAACAGAAGAAAAACCCCCAGGCGGTACTAGATGTGCTGAAATTCTATGACTCCAAAGATACAGCGAAACAGAAGTATCTGAGTTTTTCTGCTCCAGGTGAGATCCAAGTGTGTACAACACATTGAAGAAGAGTTTGGTATTTTGAATAATAAATCAGATTCAAATGCTGAAAGAACAAGCTACGTTTCAATGAGGAACACATTTTTGAAGATGTATTTAAAACTTACTGGAAACTGATGTTGTCCAGGTTATTTCCTCTTTTAATTGGGGAGGGGAAGAAATGGAACTGGATAATTCAAATTAGCAGCCAAAATTAACTTTAACAGGCTGTGTTTATGAAGCTGGGGCTTCGAGACTGTGATTAATAGGGTTTGTGCTGGAGACCTTGCTCCTCCTGTCTGTGGCTGAAACAGCTATCGGTGAACTTGATGCCACCATGTAGTGACATCAATGATGTAAAACAAGTTCTGGCTCCTAGATTGGGAGCTATGTGAGGAGGCTGACAGAATGATTATCCTACAAACAGGTTTTTTTCCAAATCATTTCTGAAAACAGCGTAGTGTTGAGGCCTTGTAATATTCTCATCCTTGACTCAGGATACTGCTACAGGAACAGAAATATCTATTTGATCTTTTTTTCCATCTTGGTAAGACAAAACACAAGTGTGATGTTCTCAGCTTGGAAAATTGTGTGGGTACTCAACTGAAGCGAAGAGAAAGCTGGGAAATGATTGTGTTTGCCTACCCCTAGAGTGGTAGTTTAGAAACTTACAGCTTCCTTCTGCATGGTCTTAAAAGTGCAATACTGGTTTCTCTCATTTGTGATCATGAAATTTTGCTTTCTGAGATACGAATAAAATCTCCAAAGCGATCTGTGTTCTTTACTCTTTAAAGCTCACTTTTCATTAATTTTCTGATGGTTTTATGTATTCTGCTATTTGTCCTTTGTAGAAAAAGATGGTTTCCCTTCAGGAACACCAGTGGTGAGTGTGTTCACTGTTCCTTTTATATTCTTAGATGCATACAAGCTTGGGTATTCTGTATTTGTTATATATTGAATCTTGCAGTATAAGAACAAAATGAGAATTTGTTGTGGAACTGAAACATAAATTCAGGGGTCAATAGGGCATATTTCACTGGAGCAATAGTATTTGAGTCTCAATAAAATGTAGTAAGGTACTTAAACCATTCAACCTATAATTTTCTTTTGATACCGGTAAGAATTCTTTTATCTTCATGTGGGGGGAGGGGGGGAGGTAAAACTTTAGCACTGTAGGGGAGACAATTTTGTTTGTTTATTTATTTTTTAACTTTGGAAAAAATGTAGACCAATGCCAAAGGTTCAGAACCATCAACAGCTGTGGCAGACGATGATGAGGATGATGAAGAAGCTCCTCCTCCCGTTATTGCTCCACGGCCAGATCATACAAAATCGGTGAGCAGCTGTAAAATTTACAGTGCAGATGTACACTTCTCACTATTGCAGAACTACTTCTACTTCCCCTTTATAGCAAAATGTTCTATTTGTGAAATGAGTTGTGGGGAAACTTTGGGGAAAAGTTCTGGTTTTTAGTTTGGTAAGAATATACCTAATGTTGATATATCAGACCAGAAATCCTAAAGTTAATGCTGATTTGTTTGTGCTGAAGGTATGCAGTTGTGCTTATCCAGCTCAACATGCAAGGAGGAGGCTTTTTAGTCCTAAAAAACTATAACTGGTTTCTGTATCATTATACATTACAGTGGTATGAGTGTAGTGTATTTGATTTTCTTTAATTTGATTGCAGTGTGACAGCCTCACCAAATATACTATCTAAACCAACCCAATTCAGACTTAAGATTTGAAAGCTTTTTTCACTCTCAGTTATCAGCATTACATGAACAGTTAAATGCTTAAGAAACTGTTCATTAGGTTTTAGGGTAGATACCCTGAACTATCTTTTTAATAAAATGCCTGGGATCCCACTTACTTCAGCTTATTTTTTGACTGTTGTAGGTGTACGTTTTGCCACTCTGTTGCCCACTTATTCTCACTCCAGGACTGCAAATATGAATTGTTTATTTGTCAAGTGATAATGCTTTACATTTGCCCACTGGGTATGTAGACATATAAAATGAGACAGGTCTACAGTTTGATATTTCTAGAGTAGCTGCTTGAGTCTATGAAGAGCTCAGGAGAAAACTAAATAAAGCTTCAAGAAATTTCTGAGTCTCATGCTTCTTTTCATGGTGAAGCATAAATCTTTTTCCTTTAGATTTTAATAGTAATTGGTCTTGCTATTAAATAGTGATTGCTGGTTTGTTAACTAGCATGGGTTATAAAGAACAAGCAAGTAGAAAACCCTAAAAATGTCTGTGGCAGTTAATCTACCATCGTCCACTCTGTTCAGGAGGTTCCTGAGTCTTTCTTGCAGAGGTCAGTAAGGCTGCCAACATCTTGACTTACTGGACTTCACCGGTCTAATTTCTACCTCCAACTTGTTAAGTTAAATGGTAGTTAGGGATCTTTGAAGAACTGTGTTTTCAGCTGAAGGTCAATGATTGCAAAGAAAACACTCAGGTAAATGGTCTCTCTTAACAGATTTATACACGATCTGTAATTGACCCCATCCCTGCATCAGCCAGTGATACTTCTGTTGACAGTGTGACAAAATCAGGTGATAAACAGAAAAAGAAGACCAAAATGTCGGATGAAGAGATCATGGAAAAACTATGTAGGTGTTTCTTATTTCAGATAAACAAAGACTTTAAGACTGGGGAAGCAATATTAAGTTTTTGCCCTTCTGCTTATTTTTGTGTAAGGGTTATGTTAATACTATGTTTGATCGGTTTTGTGTCAGATAGTAGCTGAGAGCACTGCATTCTGCTGCTGATTTATATGCTTCAGAGCTCTATTGGGTTAAAAAAATTGTAGGACTGTTTTTTTTTTTGATTCAGGTTCAGTTGTGATACTGTGCTCTACATATAACAACATAGAATATTTTCTGCTGTTGCCTGTTCCATAATTATCTTGAAAATATTTTTTCACCATATTGATGTTCCTGTGCTTAAGTTAAGAACTGTGTAGTTTCTAGTCTAGGCTAAGCTAATGGATTTATCATAACCTCATACTGTGTTTTGCTACTGTCCTGGTTTGCGCCGGAGCAGAACTGATTCTGTTCAGTGGCCTTGCTCTCCAGTTACACAGAAGGCTATCATTGAATTGAGATAATAGGGGAAATAGCATTATCTCATTAAGAATATAACCTTTGCATAATGATTGTCTGAAGTTGGGTCATTTGTGACTGGAACTGAATTGGAAAGCTTTGGCTGTTCATGCACCAGCTTTTGCTACTGGAGCTGACTTACTCTTGGAGGTAACTTGGCCAGGCCAGCCCTACTAAAAGAGAACAGTGAAATTGACTTTTTTTTCTTTTTTTTTTTTTTTTCTCTTTTAGGGACTATTGTAAGCATAGGAGATCCCAAGAAAAAATACACTAGATATGAAAAAATCGGACAGGGGTAAGTGTTCGTCCCAACTCTCTTATTCGTAGTGAGCCAGTGTTAAAAGCAGTGTACTGTTCTCTATCTGATAATACCATGTAGCCAGCACTCACTGAAGCAGGCAGAATTGTTGGCTATATTAAGCAGTGATAGACAGCAAAGGCTTTACACAGTGGTGGAAATTTTGAATTGTCTTTTAATATAAAAGCGCAGCTCTGTAAATTCTCTGTGCGTGCATCTATTCCTGTCTTCTGTCAGTAAGAAGTGTTCATCCATTGTGTAATATCACTGCTGAACAGAATTGGAGCACATTAGAAGGCTTTCTGTATGCCTAACTCTTACTGTATACTTTCCAAATAGGTCTGTGTGTGTTTGTGGGCAGGCTTTCCCTGGAGGAAAATGAAAAGTAATGCCTACTACAGAAAGGGCTGCCCATCTTATCCTATCACAGGGAGCAGCACAAGTTATGGGACCTTAGGCATCTTGAAGGCAGGAGGCATAGCTGGCGTCAGAAGAGAGCATATTTGTGATTAATTTTTGTGTGAACTGACTGACATTTCTATGATACCACTCTTAATGGCCTTCTTTCTGATCTCTTGCAACATCAAAAGCTGATACAATTCTGTATTCGTGATTTGTCTGTCTCTGTGTTTGTTACACAGAGCAATACAACTAGTTGCAACATTTTTCTTCTTCACAGGGCTTCAGGTACAGTTTTCACTGCTATTGATGTGGCAACAGGCCAGGAGGTAAGACTTCTGTGTTCATTTCAATGAAAATACTTTCTCTGTATAAATGTTCTTCTGTAGGCGGCCAAAATGATTGGACTCCCATCTCTACTGTCATCTCACAGAAGAATGTTTGTCATAGTAATTTGCAACAGTGTGTGCCTTGTTCTGTAGTAATCAGATGATCAAAGCTAAAAATACTCTTGTCTTTGCAGTGAAAAGCAGGGGGAGTGAGGTGTTCCAGAAATGGGTTTTGAAAACGGTTTATCCTGCGAGAGTTGTGGGTCATCTAGTGGTCATCTCTGGTTCCTGGGACTAAAATTTTAGGAATTATTTGCTTCTCTTTGCTGGGTGAAGATTGACTTGAGAGCAGCCCTGAGGGAAGAGACTTGGGGGTGCTGTTGGATGAGAAGCTCAACATGAGCTGCCAGTGTGCGCTTGCAGCCCAGAAGGCCAACCGTATCCTGGGCTGCATCAAGAGAAGCGTGTCCAGCAGGTCGAGGGAGGTGATTCTCCCCCTCTACTCTGCTCTCGTGAGACCCCACCTGGAATATTGCATCCAGTTCTGGAGCTCCAATTACAAGAGGGATATGGGGGTGCTGGAGTGAGTCCAGAGAAGGGCCACAAGAATGATCAGAGGACTGGAGCACCTCTCCTATGAGGACAGACTGAGAGAGTTGGGGTTGTTCAGTCTGCAGAAGAGAAGGCTCTGAGGAGACCTTCTTGTGGCCTTCCAGTATCTGCAGGGGGCCTACAAGAAAGCTGGTGAAAGACTTTTTGGGAAGTCAGATAGTGATAGGACCAGGGGAAATGGATGCAAGCTAAAGGAGGGTAGCTTTAGATTAGGTATTAGGAGGAGGTTCTTCACTGTTAGGGTGGTTAGATGGTGGAATAGGTTGCCGAGAGAGGTTGTGGAAGTCCCATCCCTGGAAGCTTTTAAAGCCAGGCTGGATTGGGCTGTGGGTAACCTGATCTAGTGGAAGGTGTCCCTGCCAGGCAGGGGGGTTGGAACTAGATGATCTTTAAGGTCCCTTCCAACTCTGACAATTCTATGATTCTTTAAATTCAAATTTCCATAATTTTCTTGTAGATATCCACGAGTAGCCATTCCTTAGGTCACTGATAAATAATTGCCCTTTCAACTGTAACCACATTTACCAGTACTGTAGTCTTGATAAAACAGAAGCCTTTCAATCATCTCAGTATGTTGTTTCTTAATTTGATTTCTACCTACTGCAGTACTTTGTGTCCTCTTACTGACTGCAGACTAAAATTTGTAGTCTGGTTCTTTAGACCTCCTTTGCATCTTATCAGGCAAGCTGGCTAACAGCTGATTGATTACAGTCTTCATGCATTAAATGAGTGAGGTACTCTGGCTTCCTTAGTGCATAGTGTCTGAGGGTAGAATTGGGTCTGTTCATTGGTAAGAAGAGAATACCAAAGGAGGATTTTATTGCTGTTTTAAATTCCCTAATGGAGAGATGTAGGGAATATGAAGTTAGACTCCTCTTAGAGCTACACAATGACAGGACAAGAAGCGACAGACAAAAACTGCCGTAAGGGAAATTCTGGTTAGATTTTAGAAATCTTTTCTCCCTCACAATCAGGATGATGAAACATTGGAGAGGACACCAGAGAGGTTGTGGAATATCTGCTCACTGAGATCTTCGCTCAGAATTCAGTTGCACAAGACCCTCAGTGAACTGCTCCATGTTCACTATACTTTAAGCAAGGGATTGGACCCATTGGTCTGCAGAGATTCCCTTCAATCTTGTGATTCTGTGCCACAAGTTCTCTTTTGTGCCCTTGACAATAAGGTAGTGACTGCTTCTACAGTGTTATACTAGTTCTTGTATTTGGCTTTGGACACATGGGTAGATTATCTTGTAAAACTCTAAACTGCCTCCTCAAAGTGTTGCAGCTAACATAACTGGGATAATTCCCCATTTAAAAGTCTGGAATACTTGTCCCAGTTAGCTTATTTCCTGGACAAGGTAGGTATTTATCTTCCCTTCTCTCTCTGGGATAGTTCATTGGCATAATTGCTTTTGGAGGAATTCCTTTTGCCTCCCCACATTACTTATACCCAAACACTAATTTGGTCAGAATATAGAAAAACTGATTGCCTTGCCTTCCTTTGGAAGACTTATACTTTCTCTCTTAGTTGCTACATGATTTTCTCTTGCTTTAGGCCTGTTGTTATATGAAATTGGGTGAATATCTTTTTATCTCCTGAATGTTTCCTTTACTGTCTGTTCTGGCCTTTGTAATTTTTCATGGATCTTTTCAGCTGCAAGAGGATAATGTTGTCTGTGGATGCAAATAGCATTCTTTTAAACTGTATGTTAATAAATTATTTGTCAGCTGCAAGCTGTACTAAACACCTTTAATCCTGTTACAGAATTTCTTCTAATTTTCAGTGTATTAAGAATCACCAAAAGGTTTTTGTGCTTAGGTTTCAGTGATTGTTGTTTTATTTTGTCCTATTCAGGTTGCTATTAAACAGATAAATCTTCAGAAACAGCCCAAGAAGGAGTTGATTATTAATGAGATCTTGGTAATGAAGGAGCTAAAGAACCCCAACATAGTGAACTTCCTGGACAGGTAAATGTAGACAGCTGGCTGATTTCTTCATCCCCAAGGGTTTCAAGAGGTTCTAACTTGATATACTTACACAGACCCAGACTTCTTGTACTTAAGAGTCTTAAAAGAAAATGAGACTGTATTCAGACTAACTTTTTTTTTTTAAATACAGAATAATATGTTGTAGGGAGTGATCTTCCTCTTTTCTTTCAGTAAGAAGGTTTCTGATGTTGTGAATGCAGTGCTATAGGTAGTTAGGCATCAATGGTGGACAAGAGCAGAGCTGGAGCAATGCTTGTGTTGTGCTTGGGATATGTTGGCCATTATCCTGCCTGTTTAGGTAATAAGAAACACACTTTTATTGTCAGAATTTATATTTCAGGCTACTTTGCAGAGGTAACTTTCTTTGCTGTATGTCTTAGAAGTGCTTATGAATCATTTCATTGACCAGCTCTTGCCAGTCATTTTTCAGTTCTCAATCTCTTGTGGCAAATGGGCATGCTTTTTGTTTTATGTTTGTAGTTACCTCGTAGGAGATGAATTGTTTGTGGTCATGGAGTATCTAGCTGGAGGCTCACTAACAGATGTTGTCACAGAAACATGTATGGATGAAGCACAGATTGCTGCTGTTTGCAGAGAGGTGAGTATTATAGTTGATGGGTAGAGGAATGAAGGTGCTCTCTATTCCTCTAGTTTTTATGGTATATTTAGGTTAGGATTAATTGCAACAATTGCTGTTGGAGCCATTGAGTTAGGAAGAAGGAATGATACTGAGAGCAGGAATAAATACCAAAATTCCAGAAATAAGAAAGTAAGTTTAAAATTGGGGGTTTGCAAATTGTAATATAAAAGAGCTATGGCAGTTTTAGAGCTGGGTGTTTGGGAATGTTAGGTGATGAAGCAAATAAAGGTTTTGGTACCTAGTCTGCCTAGTCCTGCTGACAGTGTTAACAGAAAAATATTAATAATGTGAGTTGAAGTTCGAGGAAGGGCAATGAAGAAATTCAGCTGCTGGAAAGAATGTCTTTTAAACTTTGACTGACAAAGAATTAAAAGGCACCATAAAGAAAACTGAGTATTCATATATAGGTAATGTAGAAAGCAGAGATGTGAACATATTAAAAAAACCAAATAAATAAAAAGCCTTCAAGGTTTGTGGTGTTTTCCAGAAGGAAGAAAGGGAACTATTTGCTTAACGTGTGAAAGTGGATCTGATGAAACAGGAACAGGAATACTTTTAAGAAACAAGTACTAAAATAAAGATTAGCTTGTTTCAGACTACTCTTTTTTATTTTAGTAGTTCTGATAGGGTGTGAAATCTATAGTTCTGTGACAGTTAAGCTTTCTGTGTGGATTTCTGAGAAAAATAATTCTCCAGGAGATTGTAGTTGGAACAATTTTAAAGTTACAGTAAGATGGAAGAGTTAAAAATAGGTGATGTCACAACTTATCAGTGATTTCTGTCCTTAGTCAGAGAGCCAGCATCCAGGTCAGGCTTGATTTTTTTATGGCAGAAGGGGAAGTGAGTGTATTATCTACCATCCAGGAGAACCTTAGTCTTTTTAAAAACTCCATTTGACTGCATCAACATGACATCTGCTTTTGATGACTCACCCAAAGGGGGGGGATAAAAGGCAAACTCATACATTAATGTGTATGGACAGGTTCTTGTTTCCAAGCAAAGAACCAAAAGTAACTATTAACTGTAACAGCAATTAACTTTTCTGAGGAAAACATCTAAGGTTGAACTGTTATACTTCTTCAAAACTCTTCCTAGCATGTTAGATATATTTCATTCTGCAAATCAGTGCTGCTTTGCTAAAGCAAAATGAACACGCAAAAAACTACATCCATGCCAAGTTGAAAATGATAAATGTTCTACTTCTATGAAAACAGAGGACTCTTACAATTTTTTTCTTTTTATTCTCTAATAGCAAAAGTCAATTTCATTGTTTTTCACAGAAACATAGTGTGAAAGGTTTTAATCTAAAAGCAATGCAAAACCAGAATTAGATCCATAATGAAGATGTTTTGCAGCCTTCACTGTAAGAAAAGTTGCATGCATGTTGAGAATGAAGTCTCACTAATTCCTCTTGGTGAGACTTGAGGCTAAAAAGCTTTCACTTAATCCTTTTTGGTTCTTCTGTAGAATGTGGGTTGTACCACATCTGGGATTTTTGAGAGCTTCTTGGGTGATGACTGGGTGATGAGTTTCGTTTATGGATTTATTAAGACAGCAGAGAAACTCCATGGCTAGATGATTTTTGATCTCATAAGATCTGGGGAGTATTTTTTAGCCCAAGAGCTTCCTCTACTGGTTATTTTAAATAATACCTGTTGTATTTTTGCACTCAGCACTGGCTGAGGGTGTAGGCATTGCTTTTGAACATTTGTGCTCATATACACAAATTGTATTTTCATATGCTCAATATTTTGTTTTCTCCCATCCAGTGCTTGCAAGCACTTGAGTTCCTACATGCCAACCAGGTGATCCACAGGGACATTAAGAGTGACAATGTGCTGTTAGGAATGGATGGATCAGTTAAACTAAGTGAGTACCAGAGAACTGTTTCAATGTTGTTTTCCCTTTTCCCAGTAAAGTTTGACTTGGAGAGTGTAAATTAGTAGGAGAGTTGGCAGGGAAATTTTGAGGTGAATTTTTATTGATGATGTGATAGATATTCTTTCTGTCTTAGAAAATGTATAACTTGCAGGTAGCAGGTATTGAAATTCTGAGGACCTTAAGACTAAGGATGTGACCATGTTAGACCTGAAGGATGTTGAAGCAAACCTGTTGCCACATAAATACGTTGGTAAATATGAAGTAACTGGCACCATACAGTGAAGCAAATATGCGAATGATTGCAAGAGAGAAGTTGCAGCTTACTGCAGTTGCCTTGTTAGTCTCTTTGTGTTGTCATGACTTGCTTTTAATGTTTTGCCCTTTTCATTAGAAGGTCACTAACCAGAAAATTTTACATTATTAACCACTTATATTGCAGTTTAGTCTTATGCTATGGCAGTGCTGTGTCTCTTTTCTTGAACTGGAAGTGTAACACACTTTCATTAATATAGTCATGAAATGACAAAAGAAACTACTTGCTTTTCAGGTAGTTGTCATGCATGCATGAAGCTGTGTAGAGTAAGTCTGTTTCTGGTGTCTGTAAACATGAGCAGCAATAAAAAAATGTGAAACCACTTGAAAAAGCTGTCAGAACTGTTGAGAGAGAGGTGCATTATCTGACTTCTTGGAATGTGCAAGGCATAAAGTGACCAAAGAGTTAAGGAATGGTGGTTTTACAGTTGGGGAGGAATTTGAAATGCCATTAAAGTGTATCTCAGCAGTATTCGTTAGTATAAATGGTTTGCATTCTCTTATTTTTTATGAGATAGGGTGTGAAGAAAGATTATGAGCAACCTGATTTGTGTACCAGCATTGTTGGATGCACTACTTGCTTGCTTAGGAGGTTTTATTTTCAAGAGTGTGATCCATCATATTTGGGAACTCATGGCAGCTGGGTGAAATTTGTACTGACTGGAATAGGGGAGACATAACACCAGCTTTAAAAAGGGAAAAAAGGAAGACCTGGGGAACTCCCAAGCCACTCAGTCTTACCTCTGTGCCTGGTAAGATCATGATGTTCTTGGAAGCTATGCTGGGGCACATGGAAAATAAGGAGGTGATTGGTGACAGTCAGCAAGGAATCACTAAGGGCAGATCGAGCCTAACAAATCTGGTGGCCTTCTGTGATGGGGTTACAGCGTTGGTGGGTAAGGGAAGAGCAACCGATGTCATGTACCTGGCCTTCTGCAAAGCATTTGACACTATAACATCCTTGTCTTCAAATTGGAGAGACCTAGATTTGATGAGTGGACCTCTTCGTGGGTCCCTTGACTGGATGGCTGCACTCAAAAGAGTTGCAGTCAGTCGCCCATTGTCCAAGTAGAGTCCTTCGTGGCTTGGCATTGGGACTGGTAGCATCTTTGTTGGTGACATAGACCATGGGATTGAGTGCACCCTCAGCAGATTTGCCGACAGCACGAAGCGATGTGATACGTCAACATGCTGGAGGGAAGGGCTGCTATCCAGAGAGATCTTGACAAGCTTGAGAGGTGGACCCTTGCAAACCCTGTGAAGTTCAACAAGACCAAGTGCAAGGTCCTGCACCTGGGTTGGGGCAATTCCAAGCACACATACAGGCTGGGTGATGAGTGGATGGAGAGCAGCCCCATGGAGAAAGACTTGGGTGTGTTAGTGGATATGAGCCAGCAATGTGCACTCATAGCACAGAAAGTCAACTGCATCCTCGGCTGCATCAGAAGTGTGGCCAGCAGGTCGAGGGATGTGTATTCTTCCCCTTCTACTCTGCTCTGGTGAGACCCCACCTGCAGTACTGTGTTCAGCTCTGGGGCCCCCAGCATAAGAAAGACCTGGAACTGCTTGAGCAGGTCCAAAAGAGGGCTATAAAAATGATTTGGGGGCTGGAGCACCTCCCCTGTGATGACAGGCTGAGAGAGTGGGGATTGTTCAGCGGGGAAAAAAGAAGGCTCTGGGGGGGATCTTATTGCAGTCTTCCAGTACTTCAGTGGGGCCTACAGAAAAGATGGGGAGCAACTTACCAGGGAATTCCATGATAAGACAAGGGGTAATTAGTTTTAAAATGAAAGAGGCTAGGTTTAAATTAGATAATAGGAAGAAATTCTCTATGGTGAGGGTGGTGAGACTGGAATAGATGGCCCTGAAAACTAGGTTGTGTGAGGTCTCGAACAACATGGTCTAGTGGAAGGTGTCCCTGCCTACAGCATGGGTGTTGGAACTAGATGGTCTTTAAGGTCCTTTCCAACCCAAACCATTCTATGATTCTGTGATGTGTTTGTGCACAAACTGTGTGGATTCAGAGGCTGAAGATAAGTGAATAGTTACAGCAGAGCACGTGACTGAGAAGAGTTAGCTGTGAAGGCTCAAAAAATGTAAGAGCTGTTGAGCAAAGCAAAGTAGCAAAAGGACAGGGCTACCAACCTATGTAAAGAAACATCAGCCCCAGGAGACTGGGGAAAGATATGGAGGAAGGAGAGACAAGAAGACAGGAGTTAGCTGTAAAAGTGTTCAATGTGGAGGGGGGGGGTGGTGTAGTCAGTGTTGTCAGCTCTTCTTTGGCTATGTGGTTATAGAGCTTCTAGCAGTTGTTTAGGGTGGAGAGTGGAAGAAGTTGCACCTTCTTTTCAAGCTCTTCCCCTTCTCTGGGGGAGTCTGGCTTCTAGGAAACTCATGACAGAAGTAAGAGATACCAGTCTGCCTGTCACCACTACATACCTTACACACACTACTAGTTGCTGAAACTGGGTTCCATATCTTGCCTGTCTTTTCTCTCTTTGCTGATAGCATGGGGCTGAAGGCCTCCTTGGTAGGTCAGGTGACATACAGTACTGCTGCTTCTCTGGCATGTTCATTGAAATAAGCTGTGCTTTGAGTTGAGTATGACGCCTCAATAAAGGCTGAGAAGTGCTGATGAGGAACTCAGTGATGTCTATATGTTTGGTTTTGGTTTTGTTGGTTTTTTGTTTTTTGGGTTTTTTGAGGCAGCATTTTGACACCTGAGGTTGGGGTAATTCTTTGTTAAGTTGTTGTGTTGGTACAACTTGGCACTTTCATGACTGTGCCTCTTTTGTTAGCACTGCTTGGCATAATGCTTCCAAAATCTACTTGAAATTTTAAACACTCTCTCTCTCTCTCTCTCTCTGTCTGTCTCTCTCTTTCTCTTTCTTTCTCAAGCTTAGTGTCAATGATAAGGTAATATCTGTCTCCTGCCTTAACTGTTCTTATTGATGCTTTACATGCCTGTGAAGTGGGAGTGCTGCAGCTGGATAAAGTAACATGATGGAACATGCATTGCTGCTGCACCTGAAGGCTATAGGAATAGGTGACTTTTCTTGTTTTCTTGATTGTGGTTGTTCTCTTTGGTAGTTACCTTGTGGAAAGATTTGTTCCTCCAGGTTCCTTCTGTTGAGTGAGGTAGCACTTCACTTATCTGATGCCTTGTTTCCATGTCTTTGTAGTATCTGACAGCTGTAGTACCTGTATTTGATGGCCAAATTGCTGTGAAATGTTGAACTCAATAGCTGCACAAATAAAATCTGTTTAGCAGGGCAGAAGCCATAGTTTGTGGATTTGTTTTTAGTGTTTCAGAAAGTATAATGTATCATGCACAGAACACTTGCCTTCTGTGTTCTGCTTGTTTACTTTTTTTTGGCTGTTACCAGTCTAGGCTTCCTGAAGGAAGGACTGGGCAAAATACTGTTCCTCTTCAGACTTAATACTTATGTCTCTTTTCCAGAGGACAAAAAGTCTTCCTTCCATGGAATTCTGCCCTGCTTAAACACCTTCAGGTTTTGTATCTATCTTGCAGGCTGGATTTTGTAATTGGAGAATGGGGGAGGGGAAGAAGATAATCCCCTTAGCCCCTCTCAAGTGTAGAGGAGTAAAACTTACATGTAGTAATGGAGAGGTCTTCTAGGGAGCCCACTTCCTTGGGGTTCATCAATTTAACTTTGTGAAATTCTGTTATTCTACAGCCGACTTTGGTTTCTGTGCTCAGATCACCCCAGAGCAGAGCAAGCGCAGCACTATGGTTGGAACTCCTTACTGGATGGCTCCTGAAGTGGTCACACGGAAAGCATATGGCCCTAAAGTGGATATCTGGTCTCTGGGCATCATGGCTATTGAGATGGTGGAAGGAGAACCCCCATACCTCAATGAAAACCCCCTGAGGGTAAGAAGCCCAAATATGACCAGAACTGTTTGCAGCTGTTTACCATAATAATCTTTTTACTAATAGTTCATTAATAGTATCTAAATTAAAAAGAAAATTAAATAACAAAACCCAACAAGCTTCAGCAGTAAAAGAAAACTCCTCTGAAAGGACAGCTGTCTTGAATTTGTACTCAGCCCTACCCTGTATTTTTCTGTTTAGAAGATGAGTAACTGCTTGTAACTAAAACATTGGACTTTGAACTCAGTCTTCTGTGGCAATTTAGGGAAAGTAAATCCATTAGAATATGGAAAACGCTGATTATGTCAGAATCTGATATTTTCTTTGCCAAGGTAAGTGTCTACTGCCAAAAGATTTTGAATGTTATTTTGCTGCTAGGAAGGATGGGTCATGACTCCCTATAGTTGTGGCATCTTTACAGTTTTTCATCTCATTAGGGAGAGAAGTAGGCTGCAGAGCCCTTTCTTATCTAGATAAAAGGATTGCTGCTAAGCAGTTCACTTTGGCATCTTCTGAAGAGCTGGCTTGGTTATACAATATCACTCATTTTACAGGCTTTATATTTGATAGCAACTAATGGCACACCAGAGCTGCAGAACCCTGAGAAACTGTCCCCAATATTCCGGGATTTCTTGAACCGATGTTTGGAGATGGATGTAGAGAAAAGAGGATCAGCCAAAGAATTGCTACAGGTGAGAGTCAGCTGCTTCTCACAGTCTGCAATACTGATACTTTGACTAAGGTCATCCTGTGATAAAACTGCACTGTAGACTAGAACCCTTTTTTTTGGTGTTTTCTTCTGAGGACTCTAGCAGAGAGCAGTTGGCAGGAACTACAGTCATCAAAGATTATAATATATACTCTGAAGCCTTTCTATCAGTGAATCTGTGCCTTCGTTCTACTTGCTAAAGTATCAAGCAATTTATGAACTTACTGTAATAGAGCCATTGAAGTGAGCAGAATGGGGCTGACAGAAGATGTTTGAGCAAAAAATCTTGTTGTAGTGAATTATTGCTAGCAATTGGCATCTCTGCCCGTGGCGGGGGGGTTGGAACTAGATGATCTTTAAGGTCCCTTCCAACCTGAGCCATTCTATGATTCTATGATTGGAAAAGGAAGGACCTAGACTCTTTTGGGATGAAGAGGAATGATTTTCCGGCTTGAGGTGTTCTGGATCTCTCCCTTCAGGAGCTGGACATTGGTAGCATTTGCATTGCTTTTCATATCTCAGAATGAAAAGAACTGTGTAGGTACAGGGTTTCCACTGGCTTTTAAAACTACATCTTTCAGTAATTTACTGTGTTTCTCTTTTCCTGACAGCATCCTTTCTTGAAACTGGCCAAACCTCTGTCTAGCTTGACACCACTGATCTTGGCAGCCAAAGAAGCAATGAAGAGTAACCGCTAACGTTACAACCACAGCCTTCATTCTTTTTTGTTTGTTTGTTTGTATTTTACAAATCTTTATAATATATGAAATTGTTACAAATCTGGGGGGAGGGAAGGGATTTTGTGGGGCTAAAATGTCTGCAAAAGGGAAGAAACTCTCATCCAGAAGACAGCCAGAATAAATTGTGGTGACTCTAGCGATCCCTGTCTGGGGTCCAGAAGGAACTGAGGACTGAATTTACTGGCCTTTCTCCTCCCACCCCGACAGTCCAGAAATGCCACTTACTGTGCCCGAGATTTTAAGTGTTTTTAATGACTTTGCTGTTAACAGCTCCCATTCATTGAACCCTTCTGGGTACTTTCAATACTTGAATGACAGATTCAAGCTTTTGGAGAGCAGTACTAATTTTACCTGCTGATCTTTTTCACTCTCCTCTTCCTCCCCTCTACTTATTTACTTTTAAATTGTTCTAGTAAGCTCCCATATGACTAGATTCATGGAAAGTGTGACAAATGTGAAGGTGCACCTTGCCCCTCATTTCTTTTACAGATTAGCTGTCACTGTACTGTAAAATTTACAGCTTGGCTACTTAAATCGTAATGTGTTGAGGTGTTTTTCAATTTTTAAGATGAATGTGGAGAGAGGGGGAAGAGAATTATTCAGCTGTTTCTGATATGCCCGTGCTCTGTGGACTTCTAATCAAAGACATGGCCTCTTTTCGTAGAAACTTAATGATTGGTCTAGTCTTTGGGTGTCAGTTTATGAATATGTAGGCAGGGGTCAGATACTTTATTTATGATCAAATGATCAGTTATTGTCAGGGCAAGAAAAAGATTCCAGCCGTCTTCCTGTCTGTTCTTTTTTCCCATTAAGACTTGCTGGCCAGAAGCTTAAGGGATGGTGTGCTTGGTACAGTGGGTGGTTCAAAAACATGTGTCTGTGCTCTGATTTGGGCTTTGGAAGTTATGCTGATGCCTTTGACTTTTTTATTTTACATTTTTCTTCTTTGTATCAAATAACATTTTTGTATATGTTGTAATTTTTTTTTCCCAAGCAAATAATGCATCAGCCTAAGAGTTGTCAGATTTTAAGTGTTAGAACTATTTTTTGTTTGTTCTCCATTTGTGCTAAGGAAATCAGAAGAACAAATAATGAGAACTGAGGACACTGAAGACACAGGATTTTAAAATAAGGTTCAAACAGAAGATTACGAACACCTGGAAATGCCAAAGTGCTGTTCTGAGAAGACAAAAGCTAAGAAGGGAGTACAGTGCCATCAGACTTTAATGGGACTTGTTTGACTGGCTAGTTCGAGGCTGAGGAAACATAATGTGTCACACCGATCCTTTCTTACTAAAGATGTACCAGCTAGAATGGCTGAAGTCAAACATTCAGTGCAAGAAGTGTCTCCCTCTGAAGGACAGTGAGCAACTTGAGTGATTGAGTTCTTGGGGTGTTACCAGGGTCAAGTGTGGAAGAGCCTATGCTCTTGGCTGCTTCTAGCACTACAGTCTATGCATTTCAACTTTCACAAATTAACAAAGAGCCAACTGTAGTAACAATGTGCCAAATGATTCTGTGAACAACCATTACTTTAGAGGAATTTTATTGCATTCCCAGTGGGGCAGGAGCTGGAACAAATAGGGTTATGGCTGGGTGTGGATGGAGGACTCTGAATAAAAATATTTTGCACACTTTTACAAATATTGCTGGCAGAAAATAGAAGTCATTTTCAAATAATTTCAGTGTTTGTATAGTGATAGAGGTAACTATGTTCTGGGGATTGGTAGCCAAAGTATGACAAAAGCAACTTCCAGCTGAGAGCAGCTGGCCAGAATAGCGGAGGCTGTTTGGGTTGATGATGGAGAGGAAGTGGGGCTAGGGTCTCGCAGCATCTGCATTGCAACTCAGTAGCTTCTAGGTATTACTGTGGTACCCAGAAGATGCATTGTTGTGCAGAACACTGCAATATTGCAGTTCAATTTGTGTTCCACTTGTGTGGTAGTAAGAATTTATGTTGTTAACTGCTCTATCACAAGACCCTGTGGCTATAAGCGTAAGAATAGTTAAGTTTTTAAATTCAAGGAATTATCTAGGAAATCTAGATGCATTTCCCAGGCAAAATGTATTACAAGCTGTGGACACTATAAACACTGTATAGTGATGCCCCCTGTTTTGAGTACATCTGGCTCACTGATGAAAAGAAGCAGTGAAGAGGCTTGGCTGAGGAAAAAGTGTCATACCAGTGATTTCTTCTTAGTCCATTGCTGGCAATGGACTTGTGAAACTCCTTGTGCCAGAGTTTCTGGGAGCTTTTCTTTCTTTATTTTTTTTTTTCCTTTTAAATTTTTTTTGATGTCACAATCTAGAAGGTAAGATAACTTGTGTTAAATTTAGGGGTTGTTTTTAAATAGAAAACCAAGAAATCATAAGTAATTTTAACTTATTAGTTAACTTTTATTGGTGAATGAGAATGGTTTATATCATGTTACAAAATTTGTCCAATTTAGTGTTCTTAAGAAATTATTTCCAAACTTTCAGCCATCTTAGCACACAAAACTTGGCCCAATCCAGAAGTTACTAAAACATATCTTAGTGCTTGTTGTGTGACTTTGGAAAGGTGTTTAGTTCTGAGGTTGAGAATTGTTCGTATCTCTCCTTCCTGACGCAACAGCTTTATTATGTCGTGAGATTTCTCACACCCTGCTGCCAGAAATCAAGGCCAGAGACGGAGCTGGCAAAAGAGGAGAGCCATGAAAAGGTTGCTGTGCTGTGCTTTTGTGTCTTAGTGGGTCAGGCATCATTTTGCCAATGATGTCAACTGGATGTATCTGCAAGATTTAAAAAAGGCAAGCTGTGGAGTTTTTTCCCCCGATGGGAGCAGATCAGTTATCTTAAGATTGTTGCGGAGCCTTTCAGCTCTACTTGTATCACTTGGGCAGACAGAGGCCAGCCAGAGTTAGAATAGATGATGGTATGAGAAGGACTGCATTTGAAAATGCTGGGATTCCCATATGTCTCTCTTGCTTGGGTGCCAGCATGAGATCCTGAGTTAGGATCAAATGCGCATGTGATATGTATGAAGTGTAAAGTACAATGGTGTGGTTAGTTGGATATATGGAGCAGGGCAGCTTATGGCTGAGATTGAATGTGTGACTCCTGGGATTTTCTTGTTGCAGAATTCTCATTAAAAGCAACCATTACTGCACTTTGACCTACCCTAGGTGTTAATGAGATTAATTGTAGGCTTCCTTCTGGTGCAAAGAGGTTCAAAGGTGTAGCTAGAGCATATGGGAGAGGCTGAGTCCCTTAGTCAGGGGGAATGGTGGGTGTGCTGGGGAGGGAACAAGGAAGTTGTTAAGGGTCTCTGTAGCTGGAGTTGAATAAATAAATGTGTCTGGTCCATTTTTCCCTCTGTTCATCACACTCACACTCTCAATCGAAATGGAAGTAGATGCAAGCTTTCTTTTTATTTTTTTAACTTTTAAGATTTTAATGTTGCTTTTTGTGTAATTTAATCCCATTATGTTATTTAATTGTTACTGCAATATTAACTACTGTATTTGTTGACTTTGTTTAATAACTGTTCTTTCAGGGCTAGAAATAAACTCTCAAAAAAAATACTGGGGTTTTTTCCCCCCCTTCCCTGTCATGAGTTTTATACCTTCTAAGTCAAGAGTAGCGGAAAAGATTCTATGTTTAGATGTCTTAATGAGATTAACAGAATATATTTGTTTTCAACTAAGGCTTTTATGAATGCTTTAATTATGATGGATATAATTTTATGCTATACTAGCCTGTCCTGTTTCTTTTGAAATTTGATTACTCATCTATGTCTGTATCAACCTCCTGATAACTGCAAGCTTTCCTTGCTGCCATGCACTGCTGACAGACTGTTATTTCTCCTGGAAAACACTCCAGATCGCTGATGAGAGAGCGGCTCTGAAATGCCGTTTTCACCCACCATGGAAGAGAGATCCCTTCCTCTTCTGGCAAAGGGAGCAAAGCAAAGACAGCCTAGTTTGTCACAGTTGCATCTTCCACCATTCATTCACTGTGAGGTAGCCTTTTGGTAGTGACTGGGGTGGGACTGATGGGCCAGTAAACTGCGATTGTGGCAGTATGATGATCTTCCAGTAACTTTTCTAAACAAGATTGCTATATTGCACTGTGAATATATGGCATATATAAGTAATATGGCACAGGAATCATGGGAAATGAGCTGTCCTAGTGTCTGCTTGGAAGATGTGGCTCTTGGTTCTGCACCATCCCTGCTGATCAGCATTTGACCAACAGAGCCAAATGGGACGAGGATGCTGGGTGTCCACAGTTCACCTAGGACTTGGGTTGAAATTAATGGTGCCTATTGGTAGGCTGCAGAGACTTGCTCATGTTTTTCATCGAAACTAGGAAAAATACTATGGCATGTTGGCATGACATTCTAGCTAAAGAAAAGGACATGCGAATGAATTTACTTTGGGATTGGGACTGGTTCAGTTGAAATCTAGATGAAGTTTCTGTCTCAGTTGTGAATGTCAAGTACTCATGTTTTGTGTTTCCCATGTGTTACTGGGAAAACGTCTCTCCTGCTTTCTTGTATGTTGTACAAGCTTTACTTGTACCACTGACAAAGGGAAGTGATGAAACCACAGATCTACAGAGCCTTTTCAACCAGATATGAGAATGTTGTTTTGCACAAAGCGTTGTCTCTTCAGGTTAATTAATTTGTCATAGTATCTTTGTCTTTATATATACTTAACCCTTTATGTGTTTAAACTGACGTTCTCTAACTCTGCATTTAACTGATTTTGCATTTATGGAGGGGAGAAGTTGCCAAGAAGAGAGAAAAGGTACTTAGTGGAACTCGCTAATTATCTGGATATTGGTACTTGATGCTGCTTGAAGGAGAGCAGGGTTTTGGCTGAATGTGGTTTGCACAAGTTGAAAGTTCCTAGTCCTTGCTTGACAAATCCTATTAAGTCTTGTGTAAACTTGCTCGTCCATTGCATATACCAGGCCTAGACCGAAACCAAAAGCAGCTCATCTTTTTGGATCTGTTTGTTCAATACTGAGTATTTAAAACATTGCTCTTCAAGACTGTAAAGCTGGGAGGGATGATTTTTCTCTTTCAGTGCTGTTTTGTTGCAGTGAGTTTACCACAAAGCTGAGCACAAATTATTCAGACTGTGCAAGCAACACTAGTTAGAAACAGAATGACTGAATACTGAAGATCTTAATTTCTGATTAGCATTTTTGCAGTGGTGCCGGAAGAAAAGTGTTGAATTTCAGTGCAATTTGCATGGCTCATGTGCAAGTATGGCAGTTGTCTGCAAATGCCTGTTCCCTGGGGTTTGTACAGCTGGTTTTTTTCCTATTTTTATAACTTGAGTTTTGCTCTGAATTCAACTGTGAATCAACAGAGAAGATGCTGATATGACTGGGGGCATCTCCACAGGATATTCTGGAGGGAGAACAGATAGATTCTCTTTTCCTATACTGGGTACAAGGGCGACCTTCCTAGTGACAGATGTCTCCATTAAATTCAAGGTTTCTGGAGACAAGGATGATCCATCTTGTTATTTTTTCCTCCTTCCCAGCGAATGCATGTTCTAAGGATTCCAGTCTTTTCACAAAGCCCAATTAACTCATGACTCAACTTTAGCCTTTTTTTTTCATATGCCTGCCTATGGAAAGAAACCTGCTGCTGAGTTTCTGCTGCCTTATCACAGCAGCTGATAACAGATGACTGCTCTTGGAAAGCTCTTATCTACCACCCTGTCTAGTAAAATTCCTTAAATAACCTTTCAACTATATTCAGATGTAGCTGTTGCCTCTTTATGAGTGAAAATAGCATGGCAGGGCACTGCCAGATTGGGTCTGCTCAGCCTTTGTAGACCCTTCAGTGTTTTTGGAGAGTGTTTATTTTACTTAACTGCAAAAATGCCAGCTTGTTCCTATCCCATGGCTAAAAAAATTCCATTTAAAATACCTGCATTTTAAGCTTCTGCAGTTCTCAAGCCTGAAAGCAAATTTATTTTAGAAAGGACGCTGGTGTTCTAGCTAAGAAGTGGTTTTCGGTTCAAGTCTCTGAATTTTTAGACAGTCTTGTTACTAGAAGAGCAGCCATGCAAAGCTGTATGAACTCTTGGTTTTGCCTTTGCAGTGGCCTGAAGACATGCTTCAACGCAGAGCTTGCAGTGTGCCTCTTCTTTCTGTCACCACGTGAAACAATAGGAAATGAGCCACCTGTATGCCTGTCACTGGTGTTATTTAATCCTGTAATTATTCTCCTAACTGACAGCTTAAGCTCCTTTATCCATATAGGGTAAGTGTCCCACAGTTGCAGGATGTGCCATGGGCATAATTACAGGTGATGGACAGGAAGTAGTTTTTAAAAACCTCTGAACCTTTACCTCCCAACTGTTAAAATGCTTGAAAAGGAAAAGGGAGAAATTAGTTCCTGTGGGAAGGAAGAGATGTTGGGTTTTGTTTGGTTGGTTTTTTCCTCAGTTTTACCATGGGTGTCACAATAGTTTGCATGTCACAGCTGTGTTTTGAGGAAGGGGATGGGAATGCACTTGCTTCTTGGGCATCAGTGCATGACAGCTTTCTCTTGTAAGAGTGAATTTTCACAAGGCAGAAATTAGTGATTTTAAGAGTGTCTTAAAAAGTATATTTCTTATTATTTTATTCAGTCAAGGTCATTTGCTCATTTGAGTTGAAAGACTCACACCATATCCTGTTTTCGGGAGAGAGAACTGGGTTAAAAATGGTGAAATTATCATATGTTTTGAGACAGGCCAACCAAAACCAGGGCAGTTCTGGTGGGGAGAAGGGGAGGAATTGGATGGTGGGCTGCTTGCAGTGTGGTCCCCTTCCTTTATGTGGGCTACCCAAGGTTTCCAAAGCAAGTGCTGTGGTGGTGGGTGGTCACTGAGGACCAGGTGCCTTCCCAAAACCACCCTTGAGTGAGCCCTTGTTGATAGAAACAACTGTGGGAACAAGAATGAAAGGAGGGAGAGCATTGCAAGAGGAAATGCTGAGGCTGGCTGTGACCTGCACAGACGTCTCCAAAATGCCCTACCAAAATGTTTCTTTTCATTGTGGCAAAGGCTGTAAGTGAAAAGCTCAGCACCTCTGACTCCTTCCAAGCGTGTGCTCTTGGTTTTCATGGGTTTGCCTGCACTGCCATAGCCAGCTAGAACTATACTAAAGTGCTTCATCCTTGGCTCAAGCATGCTTCAAACTTGAGTCTCCTAGCAATTTCTTTTATAAATCACTAGTGGGGGGAAAAATAAAATTACATTCATAAAAGATGTTTGCTCCTTGCATGTGATGAGGTGGTGAGAAGAGCCTGCATTACCTGCGAGCTCTGTCTGCACAAGGGTGCAGGACCAGGCTTTGCCCTGGGCATGGTGTACCTAACACAGTGACCCCGAGGCTTAGCAGCTGTTTCATGGTACATCCCACTGCTTGTTTCCATGAGACTTAGACAGGCTGGAGAGTTGGGCAGGGAGAAATTGAATGAAATTCAGTAAGGCCAAGTGTGGACTCTTGCACCTGGGAAAGACCAACCCCATGTATCTGTACAGGTTGGGGACTGACCTGTTGGGGAGCCAGTGAAGGGGAAAGAGATGTGGGGGTCCTGGTGGATGGAAGGATGACCGTGAGCCAGCAGTGTGCTCTTGTGGCCAGGAGGGCCAAGGGGATTCTGGGGTGTATGAGAAGGGGTGTAGTTAGGAGGTCAAGAGAGGTTCTTCTCCCCATTTACTCTACCCTGGGGAGGCCGCNGAGGTTGTGGAGTCTCCTTCTCTGCAGATATTCAAAACCTGTCTGGACGCACTTCTGTGTGACCTGGTCTAGGGAATCCTGCTGTGGCAGATGATCTTTCGAGGTCCTTTCCAATTCCTAACATTCTGTGATTCTGTGATAGCAGTGCACACCCTGGGCACATTTATCCCTACAGCATGCCAGCAATGAAGGAGATGCTGCTGTCAGGATGGGAAATATGAGCACAGAGCGAGGAAGTAACCAAGAAGTTATGTAATAAAATGTTTATGCTCTGTTAACCATAAGTCCCCGATAATACAACTTTATCCACCCCATTTCACCCTTCCATCTGTGGCCTGTGGTGCTCCTGTGCTTTCTATTGCTGACTGTCATCTTCCTTCAGTCCTCAGTGGTGGGAGTCCATTGGTCCCCAGTGACCTTGGTGGAAGCTGGTGTAGAGGGTGCAACCACTGGAGTGTATTTTGTCACCTACAGTTGCTGCCGACTCCATTGTGTATTCAAAGGTCTCACCCAAATGTGTTTAGTTGTTTAGATGCGACGGGTTTCAGATGTTATGAGGTGGTTTTGGTGTAGCTGGGAAAGATCCTGTTCCACTGTGTGGTACCAGCAGAAGCAGTCGAAATGTCAGTGTCACTAAAATGCTACCTGCAGACCAATGGCACAGGCAATTAATGCCACAACCATCAAACAAGATGGAGTCTTACTCAAGACAAAGACAAGAGGCAGTAAGCAGCCTGGGCTTTCAAACCAGCAAAAGGTGGACCTTGCTGTGGCTTAGAGTGGCTCTGCCCTGAAGAAATGAGAACGCTTTGCATGGGTTACTGGCTTCCTAAGAGTCCTCTTAGTCCCAGGCTTTGGGATGGGGGCAATAGGTTGTATTTTATAGTGCCAAGTAGAAAATAAAGGAAGGATTTTGCTCCTTCTGGAAGACCTGAGCAGCTACAGGCTTTCAGACGTGAATGGTGGGAGTTGGAGGCTCAGCGACTGTGAGCTGGAGATAACACCAGGACCTGCTTGCTGAAACAACTTACTGGCTGATCCAGATACAGGTGAGTCAGTTAGCTCCCTGTGGCAGCAGGCATTTCCCTGCAAAGGAGAGGGTAGCACATGCAGCATTTCCCACGCCTGTTGAACTGTGCCACGTTTGCCTACACACAGCTTTTATAAAGAGGAGATACAGAAGCTTTCTCTGTTCCTTCTCAGGGTTTGGTTCAGTCTCTCTCTCCCATGTAGGCTATGGCTGGCCTGAATGTCTCCATTGGGTATTTTTTCCTGGTTGTTGGGGTGTGCCAGGTGCTCAGACAGCTTACCAAGTGGCTTCTATTGCCAGGAGCGTACGGCTGCCTTGCCAGAGAACTTGTTGGCTCATTACAGTTGTGCACAAACTGCCTTGAGCTGAGGATGCTAGTGGAGATTGGCCCATGGGGAGGTGGCTTTGGCCCAGATGTGATCCTGACTCTGTTCTTTCTTCTCTTTGCTGTTCACGGCGCCTCTTGCGATGGAGCATCTGCCAACCCAACTGTCTCTCTTCAGGAGTTCCTGCTTCTTGAGTCCAACCTTGCCACAACTGCTGCCAAGCTGCTGGCCCAGGGTGTGGGCGCAGGGACCGGCTGGGCTGTCACGAAGCTCTACTGGTCCTGGGAGCTGACACATCTCCACGTCATCCAAAATCTGATAGTGTCAGAGTGCAGCTCCTCCATCCACACATCACTGCATCATGCTGCCTTTGTGGAAGGCACCTGCTCTTTCCTTTTCCACCTTGTCCTTCTCAAGTTGCGACAGAGTCACCCAGTGTACCGAGTCCCTGTGCTGGCGGCAACTGTCACCTTTCTGACCTACACAGGTGAGCAGCACTTACCTTTCTTTTTTGAAGTCATTTAAAAAATACCTAATTTGTGGGGGAGGAATGTCCCTTTTTCATCTTTCAGGACTTGAGAGGTAATGATTACTAAGATCACAAATCACAGAATCATTACGGTTGGAAAGGACTCTCAAGATCATCTAGTCCAACCGATAGCCCTACACTACTCTTATCCCTAAATCATCCCCTGAAGAAACACATCTTGTTTCCTACATACTTTGGGATGAAGATAGTGGTTTAGGGTATCTAGGCAGCAGGTGAAATGTCAGCACGTGAGAAGCCATAGCTTGCCCCATGACTGGAAGCGTTTCCTTGAATGTCCCTTTGTGCAACCTCTCAGTCCCACACGGAGCTCTTCTGCTTCCCACAAAGCTCAGGGTGACAAGAGTGAGATTTCCCCATTTGCTGCTTTACACAGTCCAAGAGATGCAGCTACTGGAGCTGGGCAGCAGCAGAGATGCTCCTGGCAGGTAGGAGGGGTTGTGGGTCTTTCGGCCCAGCTCTTTGTCTGTCCTTCAAAGGATGCAAGCAATACTGATGGCCATGCTTCTCTTCTTATGCAGCCGGACCATTCACAGGGGCCTTCTTCAACCCTACTCTGGCCACAGTCACCACCTTCCACTGCTCAGGGAGCAGCTTATGGGACTACATTCAGGTTTACTGGCTGGGGCCCCTCACAGGTGAGATCTTCCCAGGAGGTACCAGGGAGCAGGGGCTGGGAGAGGGAGCAATGAGCAAGGCATAACACAAACTGTTCCTGGCAATGGGCTAAACTTGGGTCTTGCCAGTGGGAAGTGTCCTTTTCTGTCCCACTTCTCTGTCAGTTGAGTCATTTCTTTGCTATCCATTTTTAAAATCCAATTTCTACATGGGATGTAGGCAGAATTCTTCCTAAGGTCAGAGTTTGGAGGTGATGAAGCAGAGATGTTTTAGAGCGACAATAGGCTGAGCTACACTGTTAAGGTCTTCCACAGCTTCAGATTGACCATGGGAAGCTGGATATCTGCTACCTTGAATGTGGAGAGTGGGGATAAAAGACTGCTGGTGTCATTTATGGCCCTTTTGGGTCAAAACAAGCCTTGTTTGTAACATTAATGACACAGTGGTTAAATTCTCCTTTAAGTAATATAGCATGTGTCTTTCTGCTGTCAGTGGGGACATCAGTGACGCTGAGCTACTTTTTAGTCAAAATGAAGGTTGTGGCAAGGACATGAAATTCACCTCTTAGCCATGGGGAGGGTGGAGATGCTTCATGCAGCACACAGAAGGGATCTGTGCTCTCATTTCAGGGATGCTCACTGCCCTCTTGCTGTACCAAGGGAACATCCCACGTGTCTTCCAGAAAAACCTCATTTACAGCCAGAAAAGCAAATACAAGATACCCAAGGCAAGGGTGGCAGTGAATATAAAGGGTGACAAACTGTGGCAGAAGAGGAAAAAGGAGAAAAGCAACACTGAGCCTCATGCCTGAGCCACAGACAGAGTCCAAGGAGGTCCCTGCAGTCCATCTCCTGGGTTTCCTGGTGTGGAGGGTTTTCCTGCTCATCCTCCCCAGCATCTGTTCTTCCTGTTTTGTCTCTACCAAAGGGTGAGATTTTTTTAAAAGCATTGCAAAGGAATCAGCCAAGGTAGCCTTGCAGGATGTCTGAATCCCTGAGCTCCTTTGGGAATAGTTTTAAAAGATTTCTTGGAGAGCCTGAAATGTTTGGAGCCATCATTGTTGGCTCTGTGGGCAAAAAAACCTAGCATTTTTACACAGTTGCCTTGTATTGCCAGTAAGCTTACAGAGAGCCAAGACTATTGTGTGGGTAGTGCTTGAGCAACTCCCAGGTTATTGCATCATGCTATGCTTGAAATAATCTAACTGGATCTCTTGCAGTCATAAAAGCAACGCATAAACCAGTAACTGCCTTGGAAACTTGGGCTGAGGAAGAAGCAGGCTTTGACCTTTTGAGTTACTAAGTGGATATTGGTCAAAAATTTGTGTTCTTTGAGTTAAACTGAGGTCTTTGAATTGCGTAGGCTGAACCTGATAATTCTTGGAGAGGAATTAAAAGTGTTCCAGGGCAAAGGAGATTCTTGGCCACAGGAGACCCTGCTCCTCTGTGGACGTGGTGCCTAGCCTGCATTTTGTGTGCTGTAAGGCATCAAGAAACGGTGCACAAAGTGTCTGTGGTTAAAAAATGAGACCTAGGCAACAGGTACACAGCTGATATGGCTGAGCAAGCACATCCCTGGGCTTCTCTCTGTGTCTATGTGAAATATTCCTAAAGATGAAATTACAATTTGTGGAAGTAATAATAAAAAAAAAATGTTGTGATTGGTATTTGGGTGAGTGATGTCATTCCTGTGAGCTCTGTTGGGGGGGGGAGATCAGCCCATCTGATCCTTGAGAATGGGAGACACCATGGAGATGTCCAAACTGACTCTGCCCTGCCTGCTGCTCGTTCTGGAAGGGGGATAATTTGAGTGGAAACACCTACTAGGTAAATGGGGCTCCCCCCATCTAGTGCCAAGGCCATCATGCAGCATCCCAGATGTCTCTCCATGGGGAAGAGCAAAGGCTGGGGCAATCCTATATGCAGCATCCCTGGAGCTGCTGGGCACTGCTGGGTACTGAGCTGCTGCTCAGAGGTCTACCCTGCTGAAAACAGCCAGTTCCTGCATTTTGCAGAAAATAGTCGATTTTGCAGAACCTCTCCAGGCAGAAAATTCCTGAGCTGAATATATTCTCAATGCAGTATGGCTTTTCAGAGCAATTACAGGGTGCATGCTCTGGGGCAGGCTTTGCTTTTCATGTGAATCGGCACAGAGGGACACAATGCTGTAGTTGTGCAAGTGTCCATGCCCTGGCTCACCTTGGCAGGAGCAGGGAAGAGCTTCTCCTATTCACTGAGTTGTGAACAGAGAATAAGTAGCTCCTGATTAAAATCTGTAATGAAGGTGTCAGATGCAGGTTTGGTACCTGGATGGCAGCCATCCTCCTCTATGCATACCTCCTATGTCCCCTGTGGGTTTTTGAAGGATGATCTTTAGGCAGTCTCTGGGGAGCATAGCTATCTCCCTTGGTCCACTAGAAGATTGCCATCTGGAGTGAACAGGAGATCACCCATGAACCCAGAGGAGAGCTGGACCTTTGCAAACTGTAAGATCATATCATTTCCCAGCAGGAGAAATGGGGGAAGGAACCAATGCAGTAATACATGGACAAGACTCAGAGATAAAACATTATGGAACAAACAATGCCTCCAAAAGCATGCAACAAACATCCCAGAAATGATGCTTCCATATCATGCCCAGCCAGATAAACACTGCCTGGTTGCTTATAGGAAAGGGCAGTGGGAATGCAGTCTGGCTTTTATCTCGATTAAACTGTGAGCAGGAGATGGGGCACCTCTTTGTGAAAATTGAAACCTTTGAGGATCCATTGAACTGGCCAAGGGAGAGCCTGGGATACTCTGATCCCCTGGCAATTTTTTCTAACCCTCTTTTGGTTTGGATATTTTGCTGAAAATCCTGAGATGAGGCCTCTCTGTATCCAAACTGATTTGCTTTTATTTGAGGATAAGTGTAGGATGTGAAAAGTAAGGTTGACTAGCCCACAACCCATTCCTTTCCCCAGGCAGACTGCAGAATATTCTTTCAGCCAATCCAAGCAGTGGTTTGGGATGTCTGATTGCAGAGATGCTCTCCAGACATCTGGACGCATGGGTTTTTAACTTGCAATCTGACACGGTGATATCAGCATCATCTCCAAATGCAGAATTTGAGGCCAGCATGTATCCACAGAGTCAGGGAAAAAAACCCACTCTTATGTTTGGGGTTTTTTTTTCAGGACATTTTCAGCTGTTTGAGGTCTGTTTCTTGGGCTGATGGGGAAATCATCTACCAGGTATGTGACGTAATTAAGGGGAAATTAATACGAGTAACAGTGAATATTGTTATTTTTAATTAAGAGGCTGCTTTTCCAGCACAGTAGCATTAAAGTGTAGTGGGGGAGAAGCACAGCTGGCAGACAGACAGACTTGTTCCCAAGCTGTAAATCAAGCTTTGCAGCTCTAATTTACAGCTTGGCCCTATGCAGTTGCAGTCTCCAGTCTGGGGCCAAGGACTTGGGCTGCCCTCTTGGTTCTGCTCCTCGCTGCTGGAGCCTGTGCTATGCAGTGCAAAGTCCCGAATTGCCTCCTCCAAGGCTCTGGCCACCAACAGGAGTTTTACCATGTTTGCTCAGGAGCTACCATGGAAAAATTGTGTTGTATAGGGCCCCTGGGAACCCGTGTTGCAGCCTGTCATGCTCTGCAGCAATGACAGCCTGTAGCACCCAAGAGCATGTACACAGTTCTGTACAGACAGAGGTGGTCAGAGTGTCTCGTGGGCAGCAGTGTCCCAGCCTGCCTGCCCTCCTGGGGCAGAAGAAGCCCCTGAGCCCAGGAGGCAAGTGCCTTGCTATCCTCAGCAAAGCAGCAGGAGAATGATGCCTGGAGGGGATAAGGAGGCTCAGTTCTGGGTGCCCTTCAACCCATGCTTCAGGGCATTGCCCTGCTGAGAGGGAGCAGGCTGGTGGGTTTGGGTGTGCTTCAGCCCAAACTGCTTCTTGTAGAGAGCGCTGCTGTACTGCAGCTCCGGGGTCACAAGCCGTCGGCACATTTGCTCCGTCTCCTTGTCCAAGCCCTGCTTGAGGTTATAGCCCAAGATCTTTGCATTCCCGTGCTGCAGTGGCCTCAGGGAAGAGTCCTTGATGTCCTTTGGGGCCACACTGCCCATCCCTTGCAGGCAGGTCCTCGCCAGCTCTGCCTGCCTCTCCCGAAGTGCCTTTACTTCCCGCTGCATGCGCTCCCTGCCAATGTCTCGGTCGATCCTTTCCCAGAAGGTCCTGTTGAAGTGGGTGTAGATTTCCCAGTCCAGCCTGTTCCAGTTCTTTATTTTCTCCACGATGGTGTCTGAGAGTGGGGATTTGGTGCTGCTATCCCTGATGTTAAGTGGGAATGAGACAACGCTGTCCAGGTCCCAGCACAGCATTTCCTTCAGCAGCACCATGGACTCATCAAAGTACTCGGAGATGAGGAGCAAGTCAAAGGACGCCTCGATGGCCTCCAGCATAAGTTGCACCCGCTTAGCTGAGACCTCTCCATTGTGATTGAAGCCAAAGTCAAATGTCATGAGGTTCCTGGCGTAGTGGCTATCCCCATTTGCAGGGTTGTAGTAGAGGTATGGCTGGCTGAGGAACTCCTCTAAGCTGTGAGCGCGGGAGAAAGCCGACGCACCCTTATAGTACATAAAGGAGGACTCCATAAGCTGTACAGGGTTCCTGAGGATGGAGAAGTAGACAGCTGAGCTGGACACCACTTTCTGCACCTGTGGAGGACAAAAAGAAAGTTTTAAAGGTGGGGTAGAGAAGAGAGACCAACTTGTTCTCAATCCTGTGCTTTGCTGGTAAGCAGAAATGCTTGCTGTGGTTGGAGGTAGTGGGTGCTGGGGAGGGTTTCAGGGTTCAGCTCATCAAAGGAGCAATTGTATCAGCTGTGAGGAGCTCTAGAAGATCGATGTGGAGAGCAGTGAATGAAACTACCCACTACATGCTGCCACAGCTGTGTGGCCTGTCAACTTGAGGTATGTCCTGTCTCCTTGCCTTTCTCCAGATCTCCAGCGTGTCCTCAAGTGGCATCCAGAAGGGTGGATGCTGGGCATGGCTGAACTGAGCTGATGTGCTTAAAGCATTTGCCTCTTGCAACTGGTACCCTCTGGGCCTGTCCCGGGAGCAAGACCTCTCCAAGTGCCTACCAGACAAGAATGAGGTGATAGTTACTGACTGCTGCAGATGCTGTCTCCTGACATGTCTGAGGTCACACCACAGTGACTATTCAACCTGTTTACAGAAGCTCTCAGGAGATGCCCATAACATGCAAGGTACTTGTGGGTAACCCTGTCAGTCTTTAGCTTCATACCTGAAGAGTTTACATGCTCTATGACCGTTCCATCTTGCTCCCCATGAGTCCCTCTTTCCTTCTCCCATTCACCCCTCCCAAGACATTGCAGCTTTGCCAGTACCTCTGACTGCAGGAATCGCATGTGATGGCAGAGGATGTTGAACCGCCGAGGGCTTCTGGGGGAGAACCCCTGCACGAACCTTGCCAAGAAGTGTCGTGGGTAGAAGAGCTGGTTGCCACCCCCAGTGGGGAAGGCAAAGGTGAGGTTATGCGTCTCGCCAAAGCGGAAGAGGATGTTCATGACAGTGCTGCTGGCGCTCTTGTGGACTTTCAGGAAAACAATGTCAGTCTTGGGCTCACATGACTCTTCTTGAGAGGATAACTCTCTGGTCTGCTGACCTTCTCCAAACGTCACTTTCTCAAACTTAGAGACTTCTGTCCAGCTTGGGAAAAATCCCCTTTCTAGGTCTGTCTTGTAAAAGTTCCCTGCCTGTGGAGTTTGAGCTAAATTTGGCACAGCGTGCTTAAGCGAGCTTCCCCCTTGATAGTGAGGGAAACTTATGGCTTGAGGCTGAGACTGGCTTTGTACCACCATCTGTGTCATTTTTGGTGGTGACATTCTCCTGTGCTCCTCTGCCGTCATCCTGTTGGTAAACATTATGAACTTGCTGGTGGCAGCATCAGCATCTCCCCAGACTGCAGAGATCCTCCCAGGAAGACTTGGAGAAGGACCCTCTCTGGTTGCTTGTCTTAGGCCAGAAAGCTGGGATTTCAGCCTTGTGAATGAAAGATGGGCTTTCATCTTCTCTCTGCTCTCCACAGGCTGCAATGTCCAGTGCTCTTCTTGGCTGCTTGGGCTGCTTTCCAGTGGGGTCTCCTGGCTGAAGTACAGATGCATGTGAAAAATGTCCTGTGTCCTCTCAGTTGAAGTGGGGTCTGGCATGACTTCCCTCTGCCAGTGTGGGGAATTGTCCTCCCACAGTGAATCGGGGGTCTGGAGGGCATAGCGAAGCTGCTTCTGGCTATGGTCTGTGGTCTGATGCAGGGCACGCTTCAGCTCACACGGGCAGTTTCTGTAACAGGGAGGATGTGAGACTGCTGCAGAGGATGGAATGAAACTGGGGAGTGCAATTCCTCTCCAGCCCAATGAACCCTCCCCCTGCAGACACACCAAAGTATGATCCCCCATATTTCTTGGGTTGGGTGGTATTGCTAGTGGGTGTAGGACTTGACCACTGCCCTGGGAGGTTGGAGTGGGTGCAAGAAATGAGAAGGGGCAAAGCAAGAGGAAGCAAAGAAAGAGAAGAGCAGATGGCCTGGAGAAGCTGTAGGAAAGTTTGCAGATGATCCCCAATTGGGAGGATACCCGAGGGCTGTAGCTAGGACAAAGCCCAGAGCAGCCTGGTCTGAACCCAGAGTGGACTCAGCTCTGGCCAGGGTGTAGGGGTTGAATGTGAGAGCCCCAGAGGAGTCTACTTCCACCTGGGTATTCTTCCCTGTCTAAAAAAGACACTGGTGGTTTTCAGGAGAGCAGTTTTAAGCCCACCTCAGTGGTCAGCAAAAGGCTGGAGGTTGCGGTGCAGGTTTACAGTCCTGCTTGGGACCTACTTGGGAGGCTGTAGCTTCTCCACAACTTGAAGTGTGAACAAGAGGAGGATGAGGAGGCTGAAGAAGACCCAGAGACGGCTTGGCTGGCACCTGTATACTGCTTTCAACTTCCTGCAAGGAAGCAGACATTTCAGACCATTAGATAGAAGAAATGTATGTGAGGCAAAGGAGAAAGTCACCAGGCAAGGTCACATTTTAGTACGTGGAAGAGGTGCAGAGGCAGCAATAGCCAATGAACCTCAGAGGCTGTGCTCAAGCAGTGTAGCCTGGTGGAAATTTCCAGTTAAGACAAAAATATCACACTGAAAGGTAAACAGTGATAACCACAAAGTTGCTTAGCTTCTCAGGAACACCTTACCAGCACAGCCTGAGCTCCTATTTCAGCAGCAAGAACAGGCACTGCTTGCATTTTCCCTGCCCTGCCTGGGCAAAAAATATTGAGACCCTATCTTTATAAACAAAGACAATAAAACTTTGTTTTCCCTGATCTCTCCTTCTCTCCATGCCTGCTTTTGGAGTTCATTGCCACCAGTGCAGGCTCCAGATGTGATGTTGCCTTGGGGGCCCCACCTAACTGGCCTTTAGTCTTGTTTTAGTCAAGTCTACAGCAGCATGATTTCTTGAAGTCATCAGCACTATGCTGTGAGGATTTGGGTTGCATGTGGGGGCATTAAGGCCTTGAAAAACATTGCCACAGGACTTTTACTGTTTGTAGGGCTTGCTGCAAACCCTGCATAGTCATAGTCTTGGTCTTAATCTTAAAAGGAGCAGCCAGGGGACTAAGATTCTTGGAAAAAAGGATTAGCTTGCATTTAATTTCTGCTGGTTTCTACCTACAGAACCTACTGTTGCTTAACACGGGATGATTTGCATCAAGAATCTGGTTCAGTCCTCTGTTGTGGGCTACTGCTTGGGTAGGAGTCCAGCCTGCAGTCTCCCAATGTCTGCCCTTCCCCTCTCAGAGGAAGAGAGCACACACAGGCTGTTGCTGAGCATGAAACAGAGGGATCTAAATAGAAACAATTAATGAAAGCAGAAATTTGGGCAGAACCTGCTTGGAAGTCACTTTTCAACAGCTAATCTGGATTTACTGATGTTGCTCTCTTCCTTCAGTAGTCAGTTTTAGACCAAGAGAGAGTGCCTGGGAGCACACACATGTGCTTGGCCTGGAGTTTCTTCCTCTCTGGTGTTTTATCTGCTACTCTGGGCAGTCTCGTGACACGTGGGAGAAGTACTAGCTTAATGAGCTAGCAGTGGTGCAAACATGGGCTATGCAAAGTGGTTGTGTGCATCCCATTGGTAGTGGTCAGGAATTTGTATTTGCTGTTGCAAAACAGGATTTCTTCCCAAAAAATCATTGACCATTACGACTAACTGTAGTTTGCTTATTACAGCACTACTTCTAGTGGTTGCACATCAGTTTGGACAATCATGGGTACAGGCTGCAAGGTCTTAGGTCATAACAGTGCTATGGGGGAGTCAAAATGTAATTACTAGCATGGTGAACAAGCTAGCTGTCAGCATCACAGCACACCTAAAACCTGGTGGCAACCTGGAGGTATCAAAGCTCATTTTCCACTTGACAAGCAGACTGCCAAGCTTGGATGAGAGACAGGCAGCTAGTGAACATGCACATGACTCACTGCCTGGCCATGCAAGCAGCACAAGGAGAGCCTTGTACTGTCAAAGATAAGAGGTATGACAAGCAATGGATCAGAAAATGCCAAATGCTTATGCAGCACTTAAAATGCCAAGACACGTTAAAGGGAGGAGGCTGAAATGGAGACTTAGGGCTGCCCCAGAGCTACTGCAAGGCAAGGCTTGTTCACATACTCCTGTGTGGAAGATCACTGATGGCCAGAGAGATCAAAGAGGGAGAGAGCACTGAAGGAGGAGTTACTTCAGGGTGAAGTGATGTTACTGGACAGATCTTATTGGAGGCTTGATCCAACTCCCCTATCACTCAAGACACAGCTGATGACAAGTTTGCCTGGCCAGCCTAAGAAAAGTGGCACGAAGGGAATGAAGCACTCACTACCTGTGATATTCAGTGGTATACCCAAACTCTCTCTTTGGGGAAATCTGCATGAGCACCTAGTAGTGAAGACAGAATGATACAACACTTGCCTGGCAAGCAGTGCTGAGGTACGTGGCACCCTCTGCTACTCTGTTATCTGTATTTTGTGCAGATATAATTCTGGACTTCCTTCCACAGAGATCCCTGGTCAGTACTAAACTTTCAACCTGTAGAGAATCTTTGAAGGATCCAGGTCCTTTTGTTGCTAACTTGTTGCCTCTTTTGAGATGGCTGTTATGTAAATTGAACAACCAGTTGAGACACAGAACACATTTCTGTCTGCTTGGGTCTGATCAGGCTAACATAAAGCCAGAGCCTTTCCTAAAGACTGTCTCTAGCAGGACACACGTGCATTAAGGAGGGTGCACTGAGAAAGAAAGAGCTGTGACAGCACTGACGCTTGTGCTGAAGATGCCAAGAGGTTGCCCAGAAGGCAGCAAAATCCGGATAAAATGGCACATGCAGTATAAGAAGCCTTTGTCTTGGAGGCTGGATGATTTGTAGCTGGACAATGAGTCTTCAAAATGCACAACTCCTTTCCATGGGTAACTCCTTTCACAGCCTTCTCTCAGTTTAATGTGCTGGGACAAGGTCATAAGTATGGCTGTCTTGGGGCAGAGTTAAATACTTGATGTCAAAACACCAGGATGACGTCCAAGATACACTGGCAGCTTGTGGGCAGCAATGCTGCCCCATAGGGCAGGTCAGGCTGTGAAAGCAAGCTGCAGAGTCTTTGGAAATGCTTCTGGATGCAGGCATGCTATAGCTGAAGAGTCCCCATACATCAGAGCCTCTGTGCTGTCACCTTAAAAAGTGAAAAAGCAGGGTGCAAAGATGGATGCAGCATCCCGAAGATGTCTTTGGCTGCAACGGCTCATCAGCAGAGCCACAGCAGCTGAATCCTTCTATGCTGGCTCAATGGATTTAATCAAAATCCAATATGTTGGACATTTATTTGCAAGAGATCATGCCCCTAGCTGTGTCTCATTGCCTGTTCCTGGCAAGGGAGGCAGTGCCTGGGGTACTGCTTGGAAGCAGGTACTGGTTGACTTCAGCAGTACTGTAGATTTTCCCTCAATTTTTTTTGCCTCTACTTGAAGCAGAGAGGATGACCAGCTTCCCTCTGACCCGTGTCCATTCCCTGTCCAACACAAAAATGACTGCACCAGTTGGGATGAGTCTGCAGTGGCTGGCACTTGCTGAGCCGTGCAGGGTCTCAGCCGACTGCTGCATGCTGCAGGAGGTGCTGAGGCTAAGTTCAGCCATCAGATAGGCATGAGAAAATTACTTTATTGATTTGCTGTGGCTAGATATGCTCCAGGCAGCGAGCAGTGTTGCACAGGGAATTAATGTTCATGATATGTACACCAGCAGTAGCTTGCTTCCTCTTACTAGTGATTGGAGCCATTTTTTTTTCACTTGTTCCACAATAAATGAGAAAACAGGAACAATGGTCTGCAGGAAGTTCAGGAAAAGATAGAAGATAGGTAATGCAGCAAGGGCACAGTGGCACTGCCTGCCTGTGTCAGTGCCCAACCTACCCTTGAAACAGCTGAGTTAGGAAAGATCCCAAGTCCCCTAATGCTGCAGCTCAATGTGCAGCAGCAGGATGTGCAAGGCCCATGTGCTGCAGGTGTGTGTGTAAAGGCTGTCCTGTGCCAGAATGCTCTCCCCCAGCAAAAGGGAACTTCTGCAAAGTCAAGCCTTGCTCTCCTCTATGTCTCATCCATCCTTTCAAAATAGAGGCTGCGGAAAAGTGCACCTTACCCTAGATGCATTCATTGGTTTGGCCACATAAGACTTGCACAGAGACACATTTCTGCTCCATGTCTACTCTGCAGGTGAGCATGCAGAGCTGAGAGCTGTGAGCCCTCACCTGGGACAAGGCAGAAGGGATCAGCATTCTGCTTGCCCTGCCAACGTCTTTGCCATTTTTCTTTCTTTGTGGTATCAAGCCTTACAAAAGATGCTGTTTCCCTGCCTAACATACAGGGGAGCAGTGCTGCCCTTGAAGCTTCACTAGAAGGTAGAGAGCCCCATCAACCCAGACCTCTTTTGCATTTATGTGAACCAGAGGTGCTCCTCTGCTCATTCCCATCATCACTTCAATCTCCAACCATTTCTCAACACAGAGGAACCTACAGAAAACATGGCCTCTGGGTAGGATGGAAATAAAGTTTTACTTAAGAGAATAATATTTTACTTAAATAAATAAATAACAAATCCACTTACATGATCAAATACCTTCTGAATTTCAGCATGGTGAGCTGGAGCCTTGGCTGGGGAGTGGGTGGTTATCGTTGGACTTGGAGAGTGGAAAGCAAACACCCGGAGCCTGGTTTCTGTGCCTGCGTCTGGTGGCCCCTCCCCGGGGTGGGTGCCTGAGCCGGTGAGCCTGCGGTGGACCTTCCCACCCGTGTCCTACTCTGCGGCACCTGCCCCAGAGAGTGACCAGCCAGTGCTCCAGTGAGTGGGACATTTACATGGCCATTACCTCAAGGGCTGCTGGCTGTAAGCTGCTTTCTGCAAAACACTGCCATGTCATGTAGAGTGGTGGGCAGGCTGTCTGGGTGCTTGCCAACAATGGGGAGTGGCCATGTCACCCATGTCTGTGCCCCTGCCTTACCACTTCATTTTACCCATGGCTGTTGATGTTCTGCTTTGACCCCTCATGTTCTCCTGCTCTGCTCTTTGTGGTTGTTCCTTCTTTTTCTTTCTTGTGTTCTGCTTTTACTTCTTGGCAAAGCTGAGGACAGAAGTGATTTGATCATGAGTTTAGCTCTTGATAATCCCTATGTTGATACAGTCTTTAGGTCTGTGCTGCTGTGAAGGCTGGGTCACACCTGCATAGCACAGAACTAATCCTCTCCAATGCAGCCTTGCTCCATCCACCCTGGTGTGGGGTTATGGCAATCCTCAGCCCCCTCCTTTGCTTCCCGTCACCATGCTCACTGCTCCAGGCGCAGCATTTAACCGTCTGTGGCTCCAGGCACCATGCCTGTAACATGATGATGTCTTGCATTTGCCACCTTCAGACTGGCCTTCCATGTTCCTCCAAGCCAGCAAAGTTCTTAACCCCCCGTGCTGTGTCTATGCTGTGCTAGGATGACTAGAAACATGACAGCCTTTCTAGGAAGCCAACTGTTTTCCAGTACCACTAAAAAGTTGGTCACTGGGTCTGCTTCTTTCTAGCTTGTGTACAATGTAAGACAACTCAAAGGAGGACTGGGAAGCTGCCCTCCGTGATGGAGGTCCACAACTGGTCCTTTGACCAGGGTCTCCTCTCTCATTAGTTGCTTTTCGTCCCCATCCTTGGAGTACTCTTCAATATCTTGTAAATGACTTGGACTCAAGACTCAAAGGTTTACTAAGTAAGTTTGCTGATGATACTATACTGGGAGGAGCTGTTGACTCCCTTGAAGGCAAAGAGGCCCTGCAAAGACATCTGAACAGATTAGAGGATTGGGCAGTCACTGCTCAATTCTACATCTGGGAAGGAGCAACCCTAGATGTACATACAGACTGGTGAATGAGAGGCTGGAAAGCAGCCCCACAGAAAGGGATCTAGGGTTTTTGGCTGATGACAAGTTGAATATGAGTCAGCAGTGTGCCCTGGCAGCTAAAAGGGCCAACCATGTCCTGGGGGTACATCAAGCACTACATTGCTATCTGGTCAAGGGAGGTGATGGTCCCACTCTACTTGGTACTGGTGCGACCTCACTTTGAGTATTATGTGCAGTTTTGGGCACCACAATACAAGAAGGATATGAAGTTGTTAGAGAGCATCCAGAGGAAGGCCACAAAGATGGTGAAGGGTCTGGAGGGGAAACCATATAAGGAACAGCTGAAGTCACTTGGTCTGTTCAGTGTGGAGAAGAGGGGACTGAGGAGAGACCTCATTACAGTTTATAACTTCCTCACCAGAGCTGAAGGAGGGGCAGATGCTGATCTGTTCTCTTTGGTGACCAGTGCCAGGACTGTGGGAATGACATGAAGCTGTGCCAGGGGAGGTTCAGGTTAGATATTAGGAAAAGGTATTTCATCCAGAGAATGGTGGATTCTTGATAATCCCTATGTTGGTACAGTCTTTAGGTTCTGTGCTGCTGTGCAGGCTGGGTCACACCTGCATAGCACAGACCTAATCCTCTCCAATGCAGCCTTGCTCCATCCACCCTGGTGTGGGGTTATGGCAATCCTCAGCCCCCTCCTTTGCTTCCCCTCACCATACCCATCATCCCTCTCCCCAGGGTCATGACACCAACTCTCAGAGAATTCAAGAAGCATCTACACAATGCTCTTGGACACATGGTGTGACTTTGGGCTTGTCCTGTGCATGAACAGGAGCTGGACTTGATGATCCTTGTGTGTCCCTCCCAACTTGGGACATTTGGTGATTCTGTGATCCTTCCCCATCCAGGCTCAACTCAGCATCCTGCACAGCACCAGCAAAACACAGCCATGGCTTTGGGAAACCAGGAACTCTAAGCCCAGGTAGTGGGACCACATGCTTCTCATATTTGGGCACAAGACACCGGGGTGTGGTGGAGACAGAGGATGCATGGCTGGGATGTATCCTATGAGGACCAGTGTCTCAGGCTCTGAAACTCCTGTTCTGCAGGACCAGGCTTTCCACATGCTTCCTGGCATAGGTGGAGAGGACCCTGGCAGTTTGTGCTTTCCCTTCACCCACATCCATGGCTCTCAGGAAATGCATACCAGACAGATAACAGCCTAAACCTTGGCTTTCTCAAGGCCCTTTTTTGACAAAAGGGCCCAGCTTCCTCCCTCCCCCATTGAAGGTAGGGAGGCAGCCATTCCCCTCACCCTGGCACAGGCGGGCACTGCCTCTCCCTGTCAACCTCATCAAAACCACAAGTTTACTGTGTGGCTGTGGTGTTCTCCACCCATCCTGCACTCTGGCTTTCTAAGTTGGCTGGCAGCTTATCTGGGAATCTAGGGCTGGGTGAGAGCCATGAGCTTGCTTGCTGTTGCAGGGATCAAACCCCTTTCTACTGTTGGGACTCATGGTAGGAGCTTCTCTCTTCTCCTTCCCTCTGCATAACCATGACCCATGCAAAATGAGATGCATAAGCCTGCTTTGTGTGCTGTGGTGATATGGGGTAGGTGACTGTGGGGTCTGTGAGCATCCTTCAGGCATAGCCTTCATCTGGAGTACTGTGTCCAGCTCTGGAGTCCTCAGCAAAAGAAAGACATGGACTTGTTGAAGTGGGTCCAGAGGAGGCCATAAAAATAAGAGGGCTGGAACCCCTCTCCTGTGAAGAAAGCCTGAGAGCGCTGGAGTTCACAGAATCACGGAATCACAGAATATTAGGAGTTGGAAGGGACCTTGAAAGATCATCTAGTCCAACCCCCCTGCCACAGCAGGATTCCCTAGACCAGGTCACACAGAAGCGCATCCAGGCGGGTTTTGAGTATCTCCATAGAGGGAGACTCCACAACCACTCTGGGCAGTCTGTGCCAGTGCTCTGGCATCTGAACTGGGAAAAAATTTCTACATGCATTCACATGGAACCTCCTATGCTTCAGTTTACAGCCATTGCCTCTTGTCCTGTCACTGGGCTTCACTGAGAAGAGCTTGACCCCATCCTCCTGACACACACCCTTCACATACTTAAAAGCATAGATGAGGTCACCCCTTAGCCTCCTCTTCTCCAAGCTAAAGAGACCCAGCTCCCTCAGCCTTTCCTCATAAGGAAGAAGTTCNTGACCATGACTCTCTGGCTTCTGTCCTTCAACCACTTCACAATCCACCTCACTACCCAATCAGCCAGACCACACTTGCTCAGTTTAGCTGCAAGGATGCTGTGGGAGACAGTGTCAAACGCTTTACTGAAATCAAGATACACCACATCCACTGCCCTACCCTCATCTATCCACCTGGTTATGTCCTCATAAAAGGCTATCAGGTTGGTCAAACATGACTTCCACTTGGTAAACCCATGCTGACTGCTCCTAATGACCCCCTTATCCTTGATATGCCTAGAGAGAGATTCAAGAATAAAGTGCTCCATCACCTTTCCAGGGATGGAGGTGAGGCTGACCGGCCTATAGTTACCCAGCTTATTAAGCCTGGAGAAGAGAAGGCTCTAGGGAGACCTTATTTCAGCCTTTCAATACTTAAAGGCAGCCTATGAAGAAAAACAGGGACAATCTTTTAAGCAGGGCCTGTTGCAGTAGGATGAGGCGTAGTGATTCTAAACTAAAAAAGGGTAGATATAGACTATGTATAAAGAAGATTTTTTTTACAATGAGGGTGGTGAAACACTGGAACAGGTTGCCCAGAGAGGTGGTGGAAGCTCCATTCAAGATGATGTTGAATGGGACTCTGAGCAACCTGATCTAGTTGTGAAGATGTCCCTGCTTACTATAGGAGGGCTGGACTAGGTGACCTTTAAAGGTCCCTTCTAACCCAAAGCAGTCTATGATTCTATGATCTCAGGGAACACACTGTTGCTGCAGGGCATGGGGCACCCTTGCCTGGGGGCATCCTGAGGCTCATCATTGTGAAGGTATGCCAACAGGCTTAATCTTTCTCCTCTTTGTTTCCTCCTGCACAATTGTCTCTTGTGGGATTTGCCACTGCTCGGCAAACTTGTTTTCCAACGGAAAAATCTATTTGTCCATGGAGACCTCATGAGAGGTCCAGTTTCAGTATACAATCCTGGTCAGGGTGTCTTGGGCTGCTTCTGTTACCTTGCAACTGTATCCCAGAGAGGCTGTGACCTGGAGAGTCACTCCCAGCTAGAGCGTGACCTGGACAGAATGGAGCTCTACTTGTGAACGAGTATCTGAGGGCCTTGGTGTAGATTACAATCATAGAATCATAGAATTGTCAGAGTTGGAAGGGAACTTAAAGATCATCTAGTTCCAACCCCCCTGCCTGGCAGGGACACCTTCCACTTGATCAGGTTGCCCAGGGCCCCATCAAGCCTTGTCTTAAAAGCTTCCAGGGATGAGGCTTCCACAACCTCCCTGGGCAACCTGTTCCACTTTCTAACCACCCTCATGGTGAAGAACTTCCTCCTAATGTCTAATCTAAATCTACCCTCCTCTGGCTTACACCCATTTCCCCTGGTTCTATCACTGCCTGACCTCCTAAAAAGTCCTTCACCAGCTTTCTTGTAGGCCCCCCACTAGAAGGCCACAATAAGGTCTCTTCGGAGCCTTCTCTTATGCAGACAGAACAACCCCAACTCTCTCAGTCTGTCCTCACAGGAGAGGTGCTCCAGTTCTCTGTTCATTCTTGTGGCCCTTCTCTGGACTCACTCCAGCACCCCTATATCCCTGTTGTAATAGGAGCTCCAGAACTGGACGCAGTATTCCAGATGGGGTCTCATGAGAGCAGAGTAGAGGGGGAGAATCACCTCCCTCAACCTGCTGGCCATGCTTCTCTTGATGCAGCCCAGGATATGGTTGGCCTTCTGGGCTGCAAGCGCACACCGGCGGCTCATGTTGAGCTTCTCATCCACCAACACCTCCAAGTCCCTTTCCTCAGGGCTGCTCTCAAGCCAATCTTCACCCAGCCTGTATCGGTGCTTGGAATTGCCCCAACCCAGATGTAGGACCTGCACTTGGTCTTGTTGAACTTCATGAGGTTGGCGTGGGCCCACCTCTCCAGCCTGTCCAGGTCCCTCTGGATGGCATCCCTCCCCTCCAGCTTGTCAACCATTCCACACAGCTGTGGAACTGAGGGAGCACTCAATGCCACTGTCCATACCTCTGACAGAGATGTTGAACAAGACTGGTCCCAGTACTGATCCTTGAGGGACTCCACTTGTCACTGGCCTCCACTTGGACATGGATCCATTGACAGCCACTCTTTGGGTGTGACCATGAAGCCAATTCCTTATCCACTGAGTGGTCCATCCATCAAACCCATATTCCACCAGCTTGGAGACCAGGATGTTGTGTGGGACAGTGTCAAAGGTAAAGCTCAGGTCCAGGTAAATGACGTCCGTTGCTCTTCCCCTGTCTATTGATGTCGTGACCTTTTTGTAGAAGGCCACCAGATTCATCAGGCACGATTTACCCTTGGTGAAGCCATGCTGATTATAACAAATCACCTCTTCATTATTCTTCTGCCTCAGCGGTGCCTTCAGGAGGAACTGCTCCATGATCTTACCAGGCACAGAGGTGAGACTGACTGGCCTATAGTTCGCTAGATCCTCCTTCTTCCGCTTTTTAAAAATGGGGGTTATGTTTCCCCTTTTCCAGTCAGTGGGGATTTCACCAGACTGCCATGACTTTTGAAACACAATAGAGAGTGGCTTAGCAACCTTGTCTGCCAGTTCTCTCAGTACCTGTGGGTGTATCCCATCGGGTCCCATGGACTTGTGAACCTTCAGGTTCTTCAGATGGTCATGAACCTGATCTTCACTTACCATGAGCAGTTCTACCTTCTTGCCCCGGCCATTATCTTCTTTGACTTTGGGGGTGTGGCAGAAGCCCTTGCCAGTGAAGACTGAAGTAAAGCAGCTGTTGAAAACTTTGGCCTTCTCCATGTCATCCTTCACCAGTTCTCCCATTTATTTTCTGAGGGGGCCCACACCTTCCCTAGTCTTCCTTTTTCCATTAATATATCTATAGAAATGATTACGATTTCCCTTGATCTCCCTGGCTAGATTTGACTCCCACTGAGCTTTAGTTTTCCTAACCAATTCCCTTAGTCTCTTGACAGCTTCCCTGTATGTCCCCCGTTCTAGCTGTCCCTTCTTCCACTCCTTGTATAGATTCTTTTTTACGAGACAGCATGTCCAGGAGCATCTTGTTCATCCAGGCAGGTCTCCTAGCATTCTTTCCTGCCTTTCTCTTTTTCGGGATACATAGCTCCTGGACACGGAGAAGGTGATCCTTGAAAACTGACCAGCTGTCCTGGTCCCCCTTCTCTCTAGGGCTTCGTTCCAGGGTACTTTGGCCATCAGAACCCTGAAGCAATCAAAGTCTGCACGTCCAATGTCCAGGGTTGCTAGCCTAGAACATATCCTCTTAGGAGCTCTGAGGATCTTGAATTCCACTGCTTCATGGTCACCACAGCCAAGGTTGTCCCTCAGCCTTATGTTGGTCACTAGTCCTTCCCTGTTGATAAGAACAAGGTCCAGCATAGCACCTTTCCTAGTTGGTTCCTCTACCATTTGGAGGAGGAAGTTGTCATCAATGCACTCGAGGAACATCCTGGATTGCTGGTGCCTTGCTGTGTTGTCCCTCCAGGAGATGTCAGGATGGTTGAAATCCCCCACAAGGACCAGGGCCTGTTTAACTTGAAGCCACTTCTATCTGTCTATGGAGGGCCTCATCTACTTGGCCCTTCTGGTCAGGTGGCCTGTAGCAGACCTGTACTGTAACATCACCTTCTCCTGTTCTCCCTTTAGTCCTAACCCATAAGCTCTCAACCAGTTCGTCGTCCTTCCCCAGGTGGAGTTCCATTGACTCCAGCTGATGACTGATGTAGAAGGCAACACCTCCTCCCCTCCCTATTCTTCCTAAACAGCTTATACCCTTCTATTCCTACACTCCAATCATGGGAATCATCCCACCAGGTTTCTGTAACAGCCACTATGTCATGTCTCTCCAACAGCACTATGGCCCTCAGTTCATCCTGTTTATTGCCCAAACTGCATGCATTTGCACAGAGGCACTTCAGCTGGACTTCAGGACTTCAGTCCTCTGAGATTACACCCAATGGTCTCTCCAGTTGCTGGAGCAGGGATCAGAATATGGGCGGGCAAATGTTTCTTTTTCAGCTGTGTCTCTTAAGAAAGTGAAACGTGCCCTTGCAGGAGGCATTGGGATCTGTCTCTGCTCATTGGGCAGTCAGGTCCTGTTGGGCTCACCTAATGAGCTTATAACTTTTGTTTACATATGATGGCTGTCCTGGTGGTGCAGAACTTCTCCACATGTCCACTGCTGAGTATGATCCTTATAAGGTCATATTACAAGGGTATGTGCACCCTCCTAGGTGGTGTGCTTATTCACTACCTGGAGAGGGGCTTATCTTAGCAGAAGGCAGACAAGGAGCCACAGTCAATGGTGGAAACCTCCAGTCCCTTCCCATCCCATGCTGTACTCTCATCCCTGCTTAAGAGGATGACAAAAAGTCAATGCTTCTTAAATTCTTGGGGAAGTCATTAGCTGGAAGAGGAAAACCAGAGCACCACAGCAAAGGCATACCCAGGGTTAAAATTCTCTTGGGAAGGGCCAGGAGTTAAAAACTCTACTGATCTCATATTAGAGAAGCTTGGAAGACCTCTTGGCAGTGCCATGGTAGTAGGGCAGACCTCCAAAGAAGCCCAGCTGGTGTGAGGGATTGAGGAGCCCTCCCATGAGGAAGGACTGGCGGTGCTGACCTCATCTGCTGTGAGTTCTGGTGCCTGAAGCCAGAGCTGCCTGGCTTTAGGTGCAGGCAGCTAGGTTGTTCCAACTGACATAAGTCAAGGAAGGCATGTTCATTGTTGAACTGGGTCCAATTCCTTATCCAGCATGACCACAAAGTCCTGTTTCCCACCATTGGTCCCCACTGTGCCTGTGCTATCAGCCCAGGCTCCTCTGATCTGTGTCTCATGTGCTCACAGCATCCCATCAGGAAACAGCATTCATAAGCTCACCTCTGCCTCTCGGTTCAGGTTGTTCTTCCTAAAATTGCCAGTCACGTGGTGCTGCTGCCTCCTTTTACCCTGCAAGAATAGTTGAACTGTGGCTCAGGCTGAGGCTCTGGCTTTTACAGGCACAAAACTACAACCTGGGCTGGCACATAATACCATACTTTAAAGCAATGTCACAATTCGTTGTCCTGATCGTGGTAAAAGAGAGGAGGATGACCAAATCCTGCATTCTGCCGAGGCTGGCAGGGCTGTCTCTGTTCACATTACTTTGTCTTTTTTTTCCCCCCTCATCTTTATTTCTTTGTTGTTTATTGTTGGTATTTTTTTTTCACACTTTGCTTAAGCAAGGACTTATGTTCGTAATTTTCTCCCTACGTATGGTCAGCTTGGCTATCTCATTTGTACCCTGGCAGCCTGGAGCTTACTAAATGGGGGATGAAAAGACAAGAGGTTTGTGTGTGTCTCCCCAACAGTGAGTCAGCCCCAGATACAGTGACAGATTGGGGAAATCAGGGTTGGGGACATTTCAATTCCCCAGATCTTCCGTCATTCCTGCAAAACCCCTGACGGAGAGAAACTTCAGAGAGGGAAAAGCTTTCCACCCACTCCTAGCAAACTATTTGTGCAGCTTTTCTGTTTGCTTTTCAAACTAGTTTCCAGACAGACCTGTTCAGGAAAAGACCCATGATAATTTCTAGATGACTTTTTCTGGGGAATCCAGTACACTGTGTTATCAGCAACGTGCAAGTTTGCTTTCCAAGTCATTTTGAAATCTATAACACAGTGCGCCTCCCCTTCCGCTGCTTGTCAGCTGTTGGTCCATTACAGCCTACCGATTCTTAGTTAATTTTACACTTTGCAGAGCTCATGAGGGAGGCATGCCCATTTAGTTAGTTCCCATTAACTTCAACAGCTCACCTGGGACATTAAAGTCCCATGACTTTATGACATTTATGACATGCCCATAGATGCTAGGTCCCTCTGAAAGGATGCTCAGGTTGTCCCTGGAGCAATGGACTAATGGGAGTAAATGTATCTGGCTGGGAAGTCGAAAGAAAAGCATGGAGAGAGCCAAATGCAAGATTGGTGCTGATGTGCTGCAGCTGCTTGGCTGTATGAAATCCCTGCTGGCTTGGGGACCTTGTCCCAGAGGGGAAGAGGCAGAGCCTGTGCCAGCACAAGGCAGAACTCCTCATGTGTGTGAAGGTTGAAGAACAGCTGGATGTGCTCAGGTTTAGGTAGGAAGCGTGTCTTTGCTTCTGGCTGTATGCTTTTTGGCTTGCATTGGGACTTCAGCCCTTACCATACGCTTATTTGCTCTTTAATCTTGGTCACCTTATCAGAAGCCTTTGAACAACAAAATACATCTCCACTCACCTTGGAAACAGGCTTTGCCATTTCTTTTCAGTTGGTTTTGTTTCCTTGCCAGAGACCTCTCAGAGATTAGAATGATCCCTCACAAACCTGGGCTTTGTCTTGAAGCCTCTGAAGCCTGCAGTGCCAGCAGTACTCAGGCACTGAAAGACCTGTATATTTTAGGGTGGCTTAAACATGAGACCAGATCCCTCAGCGCCTTCTAGGATCTAGGATCTCCTGAACAATATAACATATTTGATATGAATATAACATATTTGATAACAGTAGTGTTGGGCTTTTGATTAGACTTGATGATCTTGAAGGTCCTTTTCAACTGTGATGATTCTATGATTCTATGAACAATTCTGGATGACTGTCAATATCATCATCATCATCTTCTCCACCAGCTTACCTGTTACTAGGAGGACTTTCTGGTCTGTCTGTAGCTGTCTGGAAGCAGAAATGAAAGTGGTCATCCCAACCACAAGGCACTGTGGGCTCACTTCAGCATGCTGAGAGGTGAACAGCATGCATTTTAGTTTGCTCCCATTGTCTCTTGTCCTGTTAGTAGGCACCATCTTCATTACCTCCCATCAGATGTTCACACACATCTATAAGATCCCTCTGAGACTACTCTTCTCCAGGCTGAACAGCTGCAGCTTTCAGCCTCTCCTCATGTGAAGGATCCTTCAGATTCCTTATTGCCTTTGTGGCCTTGCATTGGACTGGCTCCAGAAAGTGCATCTCTCTCTTGTATAGGGGATCCCAGAGCTGGACCCAGCACTGCAGATGTGGCCTTATCAATACTGAGCTGAGTGGGAAAGGAGGCTGCTGCCAAGTTCGGGAAGCTGTATTTGACCTGGATAGCCAAAGATGTCTTTAAGTCTCTCCATGGCCAGTGGGAGTCCTGTGCAGCTGCATCTGATCTGGAGGACTGTGTAAGTGCTGGATCTAGGCCCTGCTCTGCCTCGGCTAGTCCCTGGTGCCTGCAATGAAATAGTGGAAATGGTTTTCAGATGAAGGCTGGATAGAAAAGCCATGTTGACAGAGGGAAACAAGGTGGAGCAGGACTTTACAGAGCAAATGCCTTTTGAAGCGTATCAGCAGGCAAACAGGGTGGGGACCTCATAGTCTGATGTCACCTCCTATTTATGAAAAGCATGACAAGGTGCCTAGATAAATGTTATTGCCTCACCTGTGGAAAAAACAAACAAACAAACAAACAAACTTGGGAGTGAAATCTAGGAGAGATTTTATGCTTTCTAGGAAAGCTACAGCATTGATACGTGAGTACTAAAAAGCTGTCCTAAAGGTGAAGATGTTTGAGTTACCCTGGCCTCACCTCTTACTAAAGCATCTTCTGTGGATTGTAAAGGGATGACGAGGGTCATCGTCTGAAGGTGATGGCCAAGATGGACTGCTCTGCTGAGTCTCAAAGAGGAGCATACCTGCACTGCTGACTGAGATGTCTTTGCAGGGTCATGCAGCAGCCCATACTCTGCCTTCCATCTCTGACAGCAAGATCAGAAGAGGAAAACATTGGTAGTGGTGGAGGGTGAAGAGGTACTGCAGAGAGTTCCAATGAGCACCCTGCAAGGAGGGCATCACAGCACAGTGTGTGCCATTTGATACTTATTTAACAGCCTTTTGTTCAAAATCTCTTAAAACATTGTTTCAATTCATATTATGGATGCTTGCAGCCTTGATGAAATGTAATTATTGCCATAAGTCATGGTCAGCTAGTGCTGGAGTTGTTGTTGACAGTTAAATCAGATCCTTCCATCTTATCTCCATGTCTGGGAGATGGAGCCTGAGAGTTTGCTGTGCTCTTTCAAAGTCCCTGCTGTGCACAAGCAAGCCTCAGTTCAGTAAGAGGAAGGATGCTGAAGTAATGTATTTGCACTTTCCTGTAGATCATGACAGCACAGCTGCCTCCTCCTCATATACCAAGACTGTTAGTCCTTCTGTGAGGCTGTGTCAGATCTGTTGAAAATTTGATTTTGGAGTCTCATCAGCAAGAAGGAAAACAAGAGGACTAGTGCTACTGTCCTTGAAAGACTCGGAGCAGAAAGAATGTAGAGGGATGATCTTGAAAACATCTATCCAGAGATCTGGGGGTTTTGGGCAGGATGGAGGACCACCGTATGTCAAAGGCAAGGAAAAGATGCAAAACATCAGAGCATGTCCTTGGACACGGCCAGCACCACTCTGTGCTGTCACCAATGTGCATGCACTCATATTTTGGTTCTTCTGCAGCAATTTCCATGCAGCAGATGCCGTATCTGGTTCCTCTATTCATACCCAACTACAGCTGAATGCTACTGAGAGCAGTGATCCTTCTCTAGCAAAGGACCTTAAACTCCAGGAGCTTCCTTCAAGTGTTAAATCTTTGCTTCCCCCAGGGAGGAGAGATTGACCAGCCTTAATAGCTGCCCCCCCCCAAAACTGCAGTGTCTGTTGTCTACACCACAGCTCTTCTAGGTAAGGAAGGGATTAAAAACTGAGGACTTTTTACTGCTTGTCCCTGCAGGGGTCATCAAAACAACGTGGAAACTGCAAGTAGCTGCCCAGAGAATAGGTGCAACAAAGTATTTCCTGATTAGAGCTAATTTTTGTAGGAAAAAAAGATTGATACTTGCCAGATTGATACTTGCTTGTGACAGAGGAGTCTGTTGCCATGTCCAAAATGTTTTCAGGCAAAAAAAATAATTTGCAGGCCTTGGAGATCTGCAGAGTTGCTGGAGAAGTTCACTGGAAGCGTCACGTTGCTGCTCTGCTTTTCCACTGGCACATGCTGGCCTGTTCTGGCCTGGCTCCTTTACCAACAACCTCTTCACCCAAAGAAGAAAGGACTTTTGAAGTCAAATCCCCACAGAAAAGCATTCAGGTCTGAGTTGTGCTGGTCCCACCAGCTTTCATGAGCAAGTGTGTGATACTTTCAACTACAAATGAAAAGCTGATGCTCTGTTCCTACAACCTATTCTGCTGCATATGTAAGTTGTACGCAAAAGGTAGGGGTCTGCCACTTCTCCCAGTGGCCAGTAAGACTCTGGGTTGGAAGCTTTTATAAGAGGGGAGTTGCTCCTTTGGAGACCCAGTGCCTGCTGATGGATTTATTTGTTTGTCTTTTTTTTTTTAAATGCTGTTAATGTCTCAAGGTGTAAATGGGAAGCATTTTGTTACAGCAACAACCATAGGTCAGGCTCCTACTGGAGCTCCCAAGGTCTCTGCTTGGTTCTGCCACAACTCAGCTAGCATTGAGGCTGTAGATAAACTACATTTGCATCATTTCTCACCTTCAGGACACTGTCGATGCAGAAGATATCCAGGTCTTGAACATTGGCCAAGTCACTGTTGCCCCTCCAAGACTAGAAGAGCCTCACTGTACCATACTGTCTGAGGTTTATGCTTGATTAGTGTATACAACTCCAATAATTAAACTAATTTGGATGTCGGTGCCCTTTGAGACATGTGATGAGGCAAATTGTGGAGCAGTGTGAACCTTCATCCTCTGCTGCTGAACTGTGGACACCTGCCTGCAAGCTCTTGCAGGTACTGAAGCAGAGATGGAGGTGTATAATGCAGCATTGTAATCCTGCTAAGGCAGTAGGTCAGGGTGGAAGGGAGGTCAGAGCATTGCTGGTAGAGAGCTGCACCCCATGCAGAGCCAGCTCTGGCTATTGTGTTTGAGCAAGGGCTGTTCAAACAGCACTACGTGCTGAACCAAGGCTGCCGTTGCCCTTTCTTGTTGGCAGCAGCGGGTTGCAGGTTCAGAGGGACAGGTTTGGGTCCAGAGTCTATGTGAGGAGAGCTGTGACTCGTCAGAGATATGATAGAGTCTGGGGACTGACAGCATCATGCTGTGGTTTCAAGAGCCGGAGTGGGTGCTCCATGTAGACCTGTGAGGCAGGAGGAGAGAAGATAGAGGTGAATGCAACAGCCCTGACAATCTGATGAGGATGAGGAGCACAGTCAGCTCATTTCATTCCTGTGCACTTGAGCAGAGTCATCCTGCCCCTGCATGACCCCCTTGGCTGATTTCATTCCTTTCCCCTGCCCTGACGTCTCTGATGTCCTTTTTGGTCCTGAGGCTGGAGAGGTCTCTCTCTTCCCATGTGGTCTGAGGGCACATTTTCCCCAGAGGGGCCAAGTTCACAATTGCTGCACAAACGTAGTCCTACAGAAAGCCAAGGAGCTGAAAAAGGTGGAGATGGAGTCTCTCATGTGCTGTGGGTTGGACATGAGTGTTTTACTAAGTCCCATTGGTGGACTCTCCTGCATTCATCAGAGAAAGGGCATTCCTGGTTGCACCTCTGAAGACTGGTAATGAGAGGAATAGGGTGCACTGTGACTGTATATGAAGATACACACATAGACACACCCCAAGTGTGCACAAGTGGCCCCAATACCAGTTTTTGCAGTTGTTAAAACATTCCCTCCTCTAAAAATCCTGGGTGAGTCTGTAGCTGTTAGGAGTGGGGTAAGTGTGTTTGCTGAGCAAGCAGCACCTGTTTACACAGAGGGGATTCATTAGGCTACAGATAGGATGAACTTTGTTCTCAGGATCATGTATTACAACTTCTGCCTTGCCTTTGGATCCCTTTCTCTGCCATGGGGCAAGAGAAGAACCATCCTCTGGGCCATTTATTTATATCTGCTGCTTTATGGCCCTTTCTCATGTTTGTCCTCTGTATCTTCTGCAATACGCCGACCCAGGGCAGCTGGCTGGACACCTTAGAGGGTCTTCTGTTCCCCCAGACATGAAGCTGTACAGGGTTCTGTTGAGGATCAGGGCTGGGCCAACCACCAACCTGGTGACAGGCACTTTCTACTACAGCCTCTTTCCCCTCCTCCCCCAGGAAGTCTCTCCCCAGGAGGGACTTGTGGATTGGAAAAGAAAACCAAAACTACTTTAAAGATAATGATAAAATGAAATATATACAAATATGTACAAAACCAAACCCAAATGCCCTTTGATGGTAACTACATCACCGTCACCACTGATACTGCAGCAGCAGGCCTCAGCAGCAGACGGGAACCAGGCTTAGGGGTTGGATCCTGGTATTGGTTGCAGGAACTTATGAACGAGGATTGAGAGCAGAACAGACAGAGTTCTCCTCAGATGCTGACCACTGAAGAAGAGCAAGAGGAGAAGAAGAAAAAAAAGGAGGAACTGACCCTCAGTTTTATATTGAATATGATGTATGTGGAGTGGAATACTTAATTGGTCAGTTTAGGGTCACCTGTCCTGTCTACTTCTCCCTATAGGTGCCGCTTTTACTCTGCACCCCCCAATGTGAGACACAAGATTTAGCAGTGACCTTGCTTTGCATACCAGTCCCTGGTAGTAGATCTAAACAGAATCACAGAATCATTACGGTTGGAAAGGACCCTCAAGATCATCTAGTCCAGGTCTTATCACTGCTAGAAGCTGGCAGTGTCTGTAAAAACATGCTGTTAGTTTCAGAAAGTGCGGTTACTCAGGGGAGCTTTATCTAAAAAGTAAAACTCTCTGAACAGAATTAATTCTGTTCTAACCCAAACCAGGACAGGTTGACACATTCTTTTGTGCATCTCCCTGCGATGCTGTAAGGAGGTGAGAGCTGGTATTTAGGAAAGCAACTAATTCTCTGCAAAACAAGGCTGAGGGAAATGCAGATGCTATGCAATGTTGGTTGAAGTGAGAAGAGTGCAGGCATAGGGATACATACTACCACTATTGTCTCTGGCTGTTCAGCAAAGTGGACTCTAGACATCTTTCCCTGGCAGACAGAAGACCTATGGTGAAGGTAGACCAAGTGAGGTACTTGTCCAGTGAGGCTCAGCAATTCAACCAGTTGGGAAGGAAGGAAGAATGGAATAGAAACTGCTGTGAACAGACTACTGGGACACCACATCCCAGAAGGAGCCTTGCCTTCTTCACATCCCATCTTTGAAATTGCATTTTCAGAATAAGGAGAAAGTAGGTCCAGATCAGGAAGAAGTTAAGAGGTAAGACTTAAGAGCAAGAGCCCCAGGAGAGAGAGATTAGAGCACTGCAGGCTGTTTGGCATTGAAAGGAGATAAGGGGGAAGCCACAGGTATGCGTATGGTTTAAAGTGGCCTAGGACAAATTACAGACGTGTCAGATGACAAGGAATGGAAGAGCTCTGCTGGTGTCTGTGTAGCTGTGGTGGTTTCCACTACCCTTGGAGAGTCTGAAGACCATCTCTGGAGGGTGAGGTGTCTTCTCCCATGTGTGGTAGCTCCAGGGAGGGATTAACATGATGTCCCTCCACAACATTACCTGTGCCCAGGGAATGGATATTAGTGTTTGGAGAACTTTGGGCCATTGTCCTTCTGTTGGTGCAGGTTGTGTCTTTTTGCAGATGTTCCTCAGCTGGTCTGGGAGCCTTATTTTCCTTTGAACAAACCAACAATAGGAGATCACAGAATCACAGGATCACAAAGGTTGGAAGAGACCTCTAAGATCATCAAGTCCAGCCATACCTATCACCATAACACTAAACTATGTCCCTAAGCACCATATCTAAATGTTTCTTAAACACCTCCAGGGATGGTGACTCCACCACCTCCCTGGGCAGCTTATTCCAAGACTTCACAACCCTTTCAGTAAAGAAATTTCTCCTTATATCCAGTCTAAACCTCCCCTGCTTCAACTTGAAGCCATTTCCTCTCGTCCTCTCACTGTCAACCCTGGAGAAGAGACCTACCCCCATCTCACTACAACCTCCTTTCAGGTAGTTGTAGAGAGTGATAAGGTAACCTCTGAGTTTCCTCTTCTCCAGACTAAACAACCACAGTTCCCTCAGCCACTCCTCGTAAGACTTGTGCTCCAGACCCCTCACTAGCCTCGTTGCTCTTTTCTGGACACCTTCTAATGCCTCTATATCCTTCTTGTAATGAGAGGCCCAAAACTGAATACGGTATTCTGGGTGTGGCCTCACCGGTGCTGAGTACAGGGGGTAAATCACTTCTCTGGTCCTACAGGTTACACTATTTTTGATATAGGCCAAGGTGCTATTAGCTGTTTTGGCCACCTGGGCACTCTGCTGGCTCACTGACTATCAACCAGCACCCCCAGGTCCTTCTCTGACAGACAGTAATCCAACCACTCTTCCCCAAGCCTATAACATTGCGTAGGGTTACTGTGACCAAAGTGTAGTACCTGGCACTTGGCCTTGTTGAAGCTCATCCCATTGGCCTCAGCCCATTGATCCACCTTATCCAGGTCCATTTGCAAAGCCTCCCTACCCTCAAACAGATTGAGACTCATATCTTTGTTTCATCTGCAAACTTACTTAGGGTGCACTCAATCCCCTCGTCCAGATCATCAATGAAGATACTGAACAGAGCCAGCCCCAACACTGAGCCCTGGGGAACACCACTGGTGACAGCCTGCCAACTAGAATGAATCCCATTTACCACTACTCTCTGGGCTCATCCATCCAGCCAGTCCCTTACCCAGTGAAGAGTAAACCTGTCTAAACCATGTGATGCCAGCTTCTCCAGGAGAATGTGGTGGGAGACAGTGTCAAAGGCCTTACTAAAATCCAAGTAAATGACAGCTACTGCTTCCCCCTTGTCCATTAGGCATGTTACATCATCATAAAAAGAGATCAGGTTAGTCAAGCAGGACCTGCCTCTCATGAACCCATGCTGACTGGGCCTGATCCCCTGGTTGTCCTCGACTTGCCATGTGATCACCCTCAAAATTATCTGCTTCATAACCTTTCCTGGTACTGAGGTCAGGCTGACAGGCCTGTAGTTCCCCAGATCCTCCTTACGACCCTTCTTGTAGATGGGTGTCACATTGGCAAGTCTCCAGTAATTTGGAACCTCTCCAGTTAACCAGGAGTGCTGATAGATGATAGAGTGGCTTGGAGAGCACCTCTGCCAGCTCTCTCAGTATCCTCAGAAGGATCCCATCCAGCCCCAGGGACTTGTTAATGTCTAAATGGAGCAGCAGCTCTCTGACCACTTCCTCCTGGATTAAGGGGGTTTCACAGTGCTCCCCAATATATATAGTATACATATATAGATAGATAGTGCATAAGACCTTTCTACATCTTTATATTACTCCTTAACCTTAGCTGATCTCACAGATCATGATCTTATAAATCTCCCCTGCTTTCCCTCTCACTCTCAAAGCAGTGTGTGAACATGAGAGTTTGATAATTGTGGACTTGGGAAGGGCTGAGTTAAAGAAAAAAAAAACAAACCAAACAAAAAAACCCCTTAGATCTTTCTTCAAACTGGGAACCCATCCTGACATGTGTTGGAGCTCAAAAAACAGTCCCAGGTCAAGCTGAATAAACAGAAAGAGCTGCTGTCCCCGGAGAGGACGGCTGTGTCTTGTGCCCAAGATGCTGGAGTTTGCTTCTTGTCTCAGCACCCTGCTGCTGAAGTTTGCAGGTGCAGGAATGCGCAGATTCAGCACGCCACTAAAAACCTTCAGGGGATGATTATGTCCAAGGTTTGGGTTGGGACACTGACCTCTGGCTTGTCCCCTCAAGCCAAGACCCTGCATCCTAGCAGTGCATGAGCTGGGACAGGAGCTGGCTATAGCCCTGAGTTCTCCATCAAGGTGCCCCAGGCAGGGGGAATGTCTCTGCCACAGGAGCCTGACCAAGGCACATTTCCCTCCCCTGCCTTTGTGCCCCCACCTCTTTTATTTTTAAGCGGTCACCTGTGACTAGAAGAAATTGCACCATGGCTGCTTGATAAATGAGCAACCTGTACTTCAGCATTTGTGAGTACAGTAGGTTGAACCCTGAACTGCTCCAAGTGCCTATGTCTCTCCCTGAAATCCGGTCAGCTTGACTTGCAACCAGTTAATCCTTTAATCCAGTTTTGATTGCTGAAGTTGGGAATAACCTCTCTTAGCCACCAGGCAAGTGGGTGCCCTGTCTAAGCCACCATCTTTGTCCTCTACAACATGCACAGGATACTTAGTGCTACGTCTGCTATAGTGGGGTGAATTGGCCTCTGAAGATGTCTACTCCCTGGGATGATGGAGGCAGCCCAGATTTCACTTTTAGAGGGCTAAAACAGAGCAAGATGGTCCCTTCTTTTGACCTCTCCAATTTATTAGCTCCTCTGTCATAGGCAGAGCCTGCAAGTGTTAGTAGTAGAAATATTATGCTAATGAGTAAAGAGGTGATTGCTCTTCTGTTGTTAAATGCTCCCCTGAAAAGCTGTTTGCTGCTGTACTCTTAAAATTTGTGCTAACATCCCTCGCAGTAGACAAGAAAGGAGAAATAGTTTGGTTGTTCCAGCTTGCCTGAAGCTCATGATCATTTTGCAAGTCTGATGTCCTTGACTAAAGGCCAGGCTCATTTTTCATGGGGATTTCCCAATTCAAGGGGAATGTGCAAGAGGAACAAGTGTCTTGTTTGTAATAGGATCTCCATAAAGCCTTTCCTGGTGTTTGTTCATGCTATTTCTCCATGGTGTGTTTATAAAAGATGGTGTTGATGTCAGCTCAGTGCTGTGGGAGTGTTTTGAGAGAAACAGCACTCAATAGAAATGTTTAGTTCAATGGGAAGATCTTTACAGCTGCATACAATAATTGCCAAGGATAAAGTGGGCTGTAAATGGACTGAAATACAGGCTCACTGCCCTACAAGAGAGTTGGGGTCTTGTTTTCCATTCTCTAGTCTAACTAGAACATAGAATCACAGAATGTTAGGAGTTGGAAGGAACCTCGAAAGATCATCTAGTCCAACCCCCCTGCCACAGCAGGATTCCCTAGACCAGGTCACACAGAAGCACGTCCAGACGGGTTTTGAATATCTCCAGAGAAGGAGACTCCACAACCTCTCTGGGCAGTCTGTGCCAGTGCTCTGGCACCTCAACTGGGAAAAAATTGTTTCTTGTATTCACACGGAACCTCCTATGCATCAGCTTACAGCCATTGCCTCTTGTCCTGTCACTGGGCTTCACTGAGAAGAGCCTGACCCCGTCCTCCCGACACACACCCTTCACATATTTAAAAGCATAGATGAGGTCACCCCTTAGTCTCCTCTTCTCCAAGCTAAAGAGACCCAGCTCCCTCAGCCTTTCCTCATAAGGAATATGTTCCAGCCCCTTCATCATCTTTGTGGCTTTGCGCTGGACTCTTTCCAGCAGATCCCTATCCTTCTTAAACTGAGGGGCCCAGAACTGGACACAACATTGCAGATGCGGCCTCCCCAGGGTAGAGTAAATGGGGAGAAGAACCTCTCTTGACCTCCTAACCACACCCCTTCTCATACACCCCAGAATCCCATTAGCCCTCCTGGCCACAAGAGCACACTGCTGGCTCATGGTCATCCTTCCGTCCACTAGGACCCCCAGATCCCTTTCCCCTTCACTGCTCTCCAACAGCTCAGCGCCCAACCTATACTCATACATGGGATTGGTCTTCCCCAGGTGCAAGACTCGACACGTGACCTTACTGAATCTCATTAAATTCCTCCCTGCCCAAGTCTCCAGCCTGCCTATTTCTCACTGAATGGCAGCACAACCCTCTGGTGTGCCAGCCACTCCACCCAAGTTTAGTGTCATCAGCAAACTTGCTGAGAGCACACTCTGTTCCCTCATCCAGGTTGTCAATGAATATATTGAAAAGCACTGGTCCCAGTACTGACCCCTGAGGGACTCCACTAGACAGAGGCCTCCCACTGGACTCCATCCCAATGACCATGGCTCTCTGGCTTCTGTCCTTCAACCAGTTCATAATACACCTCACTACCTAATCAACCAGACCACACTTGCTCAGTTTAGCTGCAAGGATGCTGTGGGAGATAGTGTCAAACACTTTACTAAAATCAAGATAAACCACATCCACTGCTCTACCCTCATCTATCCACCTGGTTATGTTTTCATAAAGGCTATCAGGTTGGTCAAACATGACTTCCACTTGGTAAACCCATGCTGACTGCTCCCAATGACCCCCTTATTCTTGATATGCTTAGAGAGAGAGTCAAGGATAAAGTGCTCCATCACCTTTCCAGGGATGGAGGTGAGGCTCACAGGTCTATAGTTACCCAGCAACTCCTTCTTGCCCTTTTTGAAGAGTGGAGTGATGTTTGCCTTCCTCCAATCTCCAGGCACCTCTCCTGTCCCCCAGGACTTACCAAAGATGATGGAGAGTGACCTGGCAATGACCAGCTCCCTCAACACCTCTGTGTGCATCCCATCAGGTCCCATGGATTTATGGATGTCCAGATGGCTTAACTGCTCCCTAACCCAGTCCTCCTCAACTAAGGAAAACTCCTCCATTATCCTAACATCATATAGTTCTCTCCTACATGCCAGGGTAACTCAAAGTCTGACTGTTCCCGGAGGGATGGGGATCCCAATGTGATGGCATGGCTGGCTGGGCAGGAGACAAGTCACTGTCTCCGTGCAAGGTGAGGAGGATGAGCCCTGGGATAGAAGCTGAGGTCAGTCCAGAGTCCGGATCTCCCGGGAACCTGGTGGTGACAAGGCAGGTCTGAAGTTGGGATTGGCTCTGAGGACTGTAGCAGGGTTGGATACAGCCCAGGGACCACCAGGCAGGTCTGCAATGACCAAGCACGTCCAAGGTTTGGCTAGGAAGTGTGTCCGTGTGTTGGGGTCTGGATCAACCATGGTCAGGCAGGGACAGAGCTGTGGTGGAGTTGGGGAATAGCACTCCTGCAGCATTGCTCAGGAAGGGACTGATGGGGTGAGCGTGAATGAGCTCCTAGTGGCTTGTCGGTGGATGCACGTGGTGAGGCTAAAAATAAAGGAGGATGGGGTTGTAAGAGCTGATGATGCCTTTCAGTGAAGGATGTCTCTTGTAGTACTGTGAGGCTGACCACTGTTTTTCGAGAGCTTGTTCTCTCTGCCCTCAGCTTGTGGTCCTGGTGTACTCTGGCTGATGTGTCCTCCCAAGTTTTACACGGCAGAACAGTGGCAGGACTTTCTGCCCGCAGTGGATGACACTGGCAGACACAGATGATGGGAGAAGGGTGTTGGTGATCAGAGGGGCATGTGTTGAAGGGCAAAACCTCTGGTTGAACAGTCAACAACACATCTCAGCTTGGGTCTTGCACGGCTGTGGACATGGCTGTGTTGAGACACTCAGTCACTGCCACTGACCAGACTCCCCCAGAGGAGTTTTTCTTTTCAACTGTGATTGAAGCTTAGTGGCATAAAGCCATTTCTCCTTATACAGCACCCTTTGTCTATAACATAAACAATCCTTGCACCTACAGAGCATAGCCACAGTCTCCCATCTTATGCAACTTTTAGTAAAGCATCTGAAGCAAGAAATATTTCTGGTTATTTCCTTATTCTTGCAACAGTTTTCAGGAGCTGTTAGGGCCACGTTGCACTTCAGCTAGACTTTGCCATCACTTTCACCAGTGCTGAGGTACCTGCATGAGCAAAGCCGATGGATCATGATTTGGGGCTCTGGGAGACAGCTGCTGTGTCCTGCTGATCACTCCACCCCAGAGCTCCCAGTCACAGCCAGACACGTGCCCTGAAATCCCTACATGTCTGCCTAGGATTTCTGCTCCTTTATCCCTGCATCAGGAAATGTTGAGAGGATTAAAATGCCACAGGAGTCTAAAAGCCCTCAGGAGGGGTTTTGAAATCTGCTCAACTTGGCCTTTTGCTCTCCCCTTCTTGTTTGTCCTAGAGCTCTTAATAGTCCCAAGAGTTTTATTATTTTCCACATTGCAAAACAGTAATTACTGGAAAGGACAAGGTGGTTTGAGAGCCAGGGTCCAGTAGTATATTCAGGGCTGTGCCAGCCCTGGGCAAAAAGGGCGTGGAGCAATGGGGACAGGAGGAGCTCTTCCCCTCGGATTTTATCTTGATAAGAACATCTTGACCAATGTCCTGGAAACAAACTCCTCTGATGCACAGGAGGGAGAGGAGGAACTGAAAGGTCAAACATGCCTGTGGGCTCCACCAATGACTCCTTGCCCAGAGATCACTGACGGTATGGTGATCAACAGTGCTGGCAGGAAAGAGATGTTCTCCCAGGTCTGGGGTCCAGTATTTAGTCGTTGGTGTTGTACTTAGCTATTGAACTCGAAATGGTGAGATATTTCCATGACTTGTGACAGCTGAACTGCCAGATCTGTGTTTGAAAATCTCAAGAGCAGAAGGAAAATTAATTTAATGAGAGTTCAAAGGGTCTCCAGTGAAGACTAAGACGTGCTTAGCCTTGTTGTTATTCTAAAGCCTTATTTTTATTAATTCTCTTTAATGCTGCTTTAAAATCATAAAATGCAAGGGAATGCTGGCAAACAGATTTTTTTTGGTGGTTTCAAAACTATTAATCAGCAAGGAAGTGTGTTGGCCACAAAAGTGTTTAAATGGGAAGGTGGCTTCAAACAGGACATTTTTAACAACGTGTAGTTGATGTGACAGTTTAAAAATTAGCTATTGTGTGAGGCTCCACATATGGACAGGGGCTTAGTATTAATGATTACCATGAATCAACTAACTGGAAAGGAGTTGAACAGCAAGTGGCAGAGTTCAGCTTGACCCACTGGTGAGCTGACCCTTTTCCCATTCATCTAATGCCCAAATTTAATTTCTGGCCAGAGTGGCTATCCAACAGCTGAACACAATGGTTGGGCACAGTGGTGGGTGGCTGTGACAGCCCAGCCAAGCTGCCCGTGGGCTGTGGAGGACAATAAGAGGTTCAGTTCCTGTTCCTTGGACCAGGTCCAGCAGAGAGAGCTGCTCTAGCAGCCAGCCAGCCCTGACGCTTGTGCAGTTGGTGCTGCTTCGCAAAGCCAGTTCACAAGTCTTCCTTTCTTGGAGTCTCCCCTAGCTTTTTCCTTTTCTGTCCTGCTGGCCTCTACTCCCCACTCCCACTGGCAGCTCTGTGCCCACAGCTCCTGCAAAGTGACTCTTGGTCCAACAGAATCACCAGCATCCCTCTGCTGCACATGCAGGGCTGCTCCCCACACAGAGCTAGATGCATCTACCAGGAGCTTTTCTCTGCCTGCTTCAGTGATGTCTCTCTGCTTCTTTGTCAGCCAAAGATGTAGGACCCAGCTGAGTGTCCTCTTGTGGTGGTGAAATATAGTGGCTGTGGCTCACCTCCAGGTGCACCTTGTGCTTCTCTGTTCTTGCTCCCCTCTCACCAGGTGGGCTTCTTGACCAGCTTCACTACTGTCTTGCCTCTGTCTCCATCCTGGTGACCTGGGATCTGTGACCTCAGGGGAACATCCCTACTCACACCCTACTCCCTTGTCCCTGAACGTGTGCACAGGGGCTCATGTGAGCCACTGCTCCCTCCTCCCCTGGAAATAAGCCAGTCTTTCTTCTGTTCTCACCAGCCACATCCTCTATGATGGTGCAGCATCTTGTTGTGGCAACATGCCCCCGTGAAAACTTTCTGGCATGTTCCACAGAGCTGGACACATCCATATTGAGGACAGAAGAGTTGTGCAACTACCTGGTATGTACCTTGGTGTGGGACTTGTGAGTCCTGTGGGAGAGGAGACGAGTGTGCTGTGGCCATGCAGGGCAGCTGGCACTCCTGCTCCTTCTTTCCTGGCTATCAGTATTTACTAGTTTATTCCCACAGATCTTTGGAAAATACATAGGAAGCAGGGGTGAATGTTATCAGGCTCCAGTTGCTCTATTTGTAAGTGTGTCTTCAGCAGCAACGGTTAACCCAGCACATTTTCCTGCCTTCCCTTCCAAAAGCCCTTCAAGAATATCACAGGTCCCAAAGTTTCACAGAGTTGCTGGTAATCCTGTTAACCTTTGGGTTAATTAAGCAAACTGGAATCCTTCATTAAGAGGAATGGCACTAATTACATATCCAAGAGGGTGAGTTTTGCATGGATTACTGGATGGCAGAGCAGAAACCACTCCTGCCTTTAGCAAGGGGGCGGGGGAATTAGTGGTGGCTTGCTTGAGAGAGGTCAAGAAAACCAGTTTCCTCATTTGTTCTGAACCAGCTGATGTTTGCTGGAGAGGAGAATGTGCATGGAGAGGATGCGGGACAGTGGCACTGTCCTGCAGAGCTGCTGTGCAAGGAAGAAAGGGTCAAACTGCTGGTACCTTGCTGTTGAGGTTTCTAACCTGAAAATGCAAACCTGTAATGGCATGACATGATAAGCAGCTCTGAACAAGAGGGCACAGTTTGCAGCTGGGCTTTGTGCTCTAAGATGAGAAGAACTGCTTAAAATGACAGAGAGATCCTTGTTTGCTGTGTGTGGTTTAGAAATTAAGCAATACTTAGAAGCAAATATTGGTTCAAACAACATCAGCTGCCACTCTCCAGTGGCCAGTTCAGCTTATCCCAGGTAGAAAACAGCATATTGCAACACAGTCAAAACATGACACCATCTATTTCTCCTAACTAGTGGGGAAAATGGTTTGTGCCATTTCCTGAAAAATAAAATAAGTGCAATAATTTTGGAGTTGGAGTAGAGCCTCAAAATTGACCTATAGGTCCAAGCAAGGGCTGAAAACATGTTTCTGGAAAGACAGCCATAGCTCTCCAGGTATCTGTCAGGCCTTGGGAGCCACAGGGAATGCTGAGCCATGGCTACACTCACTGAGCTGGCACTCCAATGGTTCCTGCAAACCCCATGCTGACTTGGGCTTCAGAGGATGAGTCAGTGATTCCGTTTTCCAGAAGAGACCTGGCATTGGCCAGAAAGACTTGGATTTCCCCTGGGTGCTTACGCTGACCAGGCAAGTGAGCTCTGCAGAAGCCCCCTAACTTCTCCTTGCACCTCCTGGGTATCTGAACATTGGATCACAGAATGGTTTGTGTTGGAAAGGACCTTGAAAGACCATCTAGTCTACCCCACTGGCCATGGGAAGAAACACCTTCTACTACGTCAGATTGCTCAAAACCTCATCCAACTTGGCCTTGAAAACTTGTCCTCCCAGAAGTGTTCCAGCCATCTGACCATCTTTGTGGCCCTTCTCTGAACTCACTTGAGCAGGTCCATGTCTGTCTTCTATGGAGGGCTGAAGTACTCCAGATGGGGTCTCACCAGAGTGGAGTGGAGGGGCAGAATCACCTCCCTCAACCTGTTGGCCATGCTGCAGGATACAGTTGGCTTTCTGGGCTTCAACTGCACAAGGCCAGCTCATACACAATTTGTTATACTCATGTCCCCAAGTTCTTCTCCACAGGACTGCTTTCCATCTAGTCACCATCCAGCATCATCATCTCCCATCTGTTGATATAGGAGACATTGTCGGTTCGGTGCTAGTCTCCATCTCGCATCTCACCCTAGGCTATGGACAGAGGAGCAGAGAAGATGGTCTGGGAAAATGAGTTCCCATCAGGCTTGTCTTCTTGTCTTCATCTGCTGTGATGTGAGCTGTTGGGCCAGGCCAGGACAAGAACCTAAGCCCAGCTTTCATGGTTGACCAAGGTGACATCACTGCTTTGAGTAGGCTACAGCCTCCTCTGAGCCACAAACTAGAAATTCCCCTCTCTAGAAGGAAACAAGCCAACTCTATATACAAGCCAACTCTGTATACCAGCCCAAAGTCCTGGTGGGTGTATATCACCCTCTGCCCTCAGCCCATCCCAGCTTGAGGGTCAATTGATTATTTTTTTTTTCTTTGTTTCTTTTTCAGTGCTTTTTCTCCTTAATATCTTAAGGTGAGCTGGGTCTTCATCACACAACTGCAATCTCTGGGAACAGCAGCATTAGCTCCAAAGGCCTCCACTGCTGGATAGTAGTACCTCTGTGGAAATAACTGCTCCAAAGGGTCGCGTGAGATGCCTGTGTTGATGTGGTGACTTCTTCACAGCTTTCCCTCTTCCTGGTTAATATTTTCCCCACATGCACACACTGCCAGAGCCTGGTTCTAGTCTCTGTTGAGCTCTGTTGACTCCAGAATGAGCTCTGCCATTAGGGCAGCCAGCACTTTGTTAAAGCCAAGGCATCTCTCAGGCAGGATGCCAGCTCTTAACTTTACCCCAGCCCAATTACAACAAATGTCTTTTCCTTAGGACACAACCAAAAGTCCAGTCCAACCTCATCTCAACCACAAACCACAGCGTGGTTTGCAGTAATAAGGGAGATGTAGAAATAAGCAGTATTTTTTTACCTTCAATTTTACTTCGCATCGGAATAAACCCTATTCTTTTCTAGGGGTTCAGATATGTTTAAGAATCACCAGTGATCTGTGGTTTGTCAAAGTGTGTGTTAATTTATATTTCTTCATCATGCATGTAATTTTTAGCAGCATCCTCTTTCTGAAAACAGAACAGCTAGGATCTGTAGTGTCGCAATACAACGGACTTGTGATGTGTAATAATAATTCAGCTTGTTCATGAAGATGTGCACTATATAAGACATGATGTTTTCTGGATCAAAAAGACAAAGTCCAAGAGCCACTGGCTTAGCTCTGTTGTTTCTGGTAAAGCTGCTTCTGCTTGCATGAGCCAGAGCATTGACCTCTTACCCTGAAAGACAAGGAGAATTCCCATCATTAGTAAGAATTGGCCCCTTCTGTTCAGTCGTAGATTAATAAGTCAGATATATGCATTTGAGCATGGGAGGAGCTCTCTTTTTGCATGAAACTGTGCACCAAGGCAGTGAGGTATGGATCTAACTAGAATTTGTAGAAGCATGTATGTAAGTGTTTAGTGAGAAATGCACTGTGTGAGTAAGCATGCATGTAAAACCAGCATGTTTTTACAGACACTGCCAGCTTCTAGCAGTGATAAGACCTAATGTTTAGATCTACTACCGGGGATTGGTATACAAAGCAAGGTCACTACTAAATCTTGTGTTTCACATTGGGGGCTGCAGAGTAAAAGCTGCACCTATAGGGAGAAGTAGACAGGACAGGTGACCCTAAACTGACCAATTAAGTATTCCACTCCACATACATCATATTCAATATAAAACCGAGGGTCAGTTCCTCCTTTTTTTTCTTCTTCTCCTCTTGCTCTTCTTCAGTGGTCAGCATCTGAGGCGAACTCTGTCTGTTCTGCTCTCAATCCTCGTCCATAAGTTCTTGCAACCAGTACCAGGATCCAACCCCTGAGCCTGGTTCCCATATGCTGCTGAGGCCTACTGCTGCAGTATCAGTGGTGACAGTGATGTAGTTACCATCAAAGGGCGTTTGGGTTTGGTTTTGTACATATTTGTATATATTTCATTTTATCATTATCTTTAAAGTAGTTTTGGTTTTCTTTTCCAATCTCTCTCTCTCTCATATTACCTTTCTCTTCTTGGTTGAGAAGGGGGAAGAAGGGGTAATAGGGAGTGCCTGTGGCTGGTTCGGTGGTCGGCCCAGCCCTGACCCTCAACACCAGTCTACTGTGCTCCTGCCACTGAACCCCACTAACGTAAGCTGTGTGTTGAAGAGTTTCTTCTCCCCAGAGCTGCTCTGTGTCAGACTGGAGCAGCAGAACTTGGCCACAGGAGAGGCAAAGATAATGAAGAATAACCACAAAATGGGTGCAGACTGGGAGGTGAATGAAAACCAATCATGGAAAAAGGTGGGATTTCGTAGCATCAAAAGGAGGTATAGAAACCACTATGGATGTGGCCAGTGACTTTACAGGTGACTAGTGGTTGGACATTGGGAAATCCAGGAGGTTACTGGTAAAGACTAGAGGTCAAGAGGAAAACGGTAAAATCTTTTGTAATCCAAGCCTTCACCTTCACCCTTGGATTTGCCCTGATGTCGTCTGGGAGAGAAAGTAAAAGTGATGTAGAGTGAAAACCACCCATCATATCATCACATCACAACCATCCCCTTGGCAGATGAGTGCCATACAGAGAGTGCATTGGGGTTGGAGGTGAGATCTGAGAGGAGAAAAAAAGAGCAGTAGGTGGTCTATGTAAAAAAGATTGGGAACCATGTGCAGAAGGCAAAGAAGTATGGGCTGGAATTTTCCAGCAACTGCTTTTCTACTACTTGAACAGATCCTTTACATTTTTCAAACTTTCTTCTGCATCTTTCACCTTCATCTATTGTGTGGCAAAAATGCATTTATGTGCTCTGACTACTGTTGTAACTACTTAGTTTGTGGAGTCAAAATGTTCAAACTCTTTCACCATTATGTATGTTTCAGATAACTTTGCTTTTTCAGTGGCACTATGATTTCTAGGCTCTCTCAGGATATCTCTTTGAAGAGGCATTTGAAACAAGTTGACAAAAAGCTATGGAATAACAGCATCGTGTGAGCCCTTGTGCCTCTTATTCCCATAGATAGGGACATTGCTAAGGCTACTCTGAGTGAGGTAGGGATTGCTGAGGCCCATAGGGATCTGGAGATGGATTTCAGTGGCATCTATATGACTCAGTGGAGAAAGACCTTGGAAGGCCACAGCTTGCTGGAGTAAATACAGGTGAGACATGACAGTTTTTTAAAAGGGGAGGAAGGCTTGTAGTGGGAACAAGTAATTCACCCCTTACTGTGTTGCAGCATGGAGGAGATGCTCTGGACACAGGAAGTGCTGCTCTTCTGGGAAATAAGGGAATGGAAGGATGAGAAATAGGAAATAGTGGTACTGAAGGAACTGCTAAAGATGATGCTGAAATAACTGGCATGGCCATGAGTGCCTCTCACTCAGCTAGTAGGGACCTCCAGCAGCCCCCTTGTGAGGGTCAGTTTGTAGAGCCGTATCCTCGACCTGACACTGGGCTCTCACCTGCACTGAAGCTACTCTGGCCACTGCCACCCACCTGCAGGTCACTGTGCCCTCAGCTTTCTGTGAGGAGGAAGAAGAGCCAATCTAGGGTGCTTCCAGTCAACTTCAGCCAGGAGTGGGTAATCCCAAGACACTGCTGCCTGTAGGATGCAGGCAATGAGAGAGGAAGGACCTGTGCAGGGGATCCAGAAGACCACAAAGGGAGACTGGTGCTTTTCAGAGCAAGCCTGGAAGCTGAACCTCACTGCTGGGCTTTCTACAGCTTATGTCACCTAGGTGCAGTGACTGGACTAGCCCTAGCAGCTGCTGTCTAGGGATGCTGCCAGGGCTTGTGGGCTAACTGATGTGGAGCATGGACTCTCAACCTGAAGCTGGTCTTGTAACCTGCAGCAAAGATTGGAACATTGAGCCTGGAAGATTGTCATGAAGGCAGACCTTTGTAAACCTAGCCATGTGCCACTGATACTGCCTGCATAGATAAATAAGGAGTGATACAATTGGATGGAGAGGTTTTGCAGAGGAAAGGAGAGAAGGCTGACTGTTAATTTCTTCCCATGTTCATCTCAAGAACTCAACAAGTGTGCAGCATGATGTTTCCTTCTGGTTGCAGGGCACTTATTGAGCTGTTTGGTCACTGCCACTGACTGTCACAGCCTGTGCAATTAGCTTACCAGATCATGTGTAAGGAGTATTTACTGCCTTCCAACCTCATTGCCACTGCCAAGAGAGTGCAAAGGAGCAGGCAGGCACTCAGGGTGTTTCAAGCCAAAGGGTGATGGGCATGACAGCAGCAGTTACTGGCAAACATGCAAAACTCAGGGCTGGATCCAGCAGGGACTTTCTGAGTGCAAGGCAGGGGGTGACTAGGACAAAGAAAATAACCCCTCCTGTGGTGTTTCTGCTTGCAGGGGAATTCAAATGTCACAACTTAGGAATTTTCCATCTGAAGCCGGTTGTAAAATTAAAAGCACCTTACCCTGCTCTGACTCCTGCTTTTAGAGGGGTTCAGTGCCAAAGTGAAAGGCTTCCTAAAAGTGGGCTGAGCCAGGGAGGGGGACGATTTAGGAGCTATTGAGAAACAAGGAAGGACAAACAGTGTTAGGTCATTGCTTCTGCAAACACAGCCAGTGCTGTTCCTCTATAAAAGGGGGAGAAAGCGGTTCCAGAGCCATCTTAGACTTGGAGGGGACAGTCTGTGACTAAGGCTGCTACACCCCCTCCTCAGCACCTGATTCCCTGCTCAAGCATGAAACTTGTACTCTCTACTGTGCTGTCCTTTGGGATAGTGGGTAAGTATCTTTTGAAAGGGTTTTTTGGGGAAAAGAAGTCAAAGTCTCACGGAGCCCCAGGCTTTCCCCCTGGGCAAAGCTGTTTTAGAGCTGCAAAAAGTGTCAGACCCAGGCAGCTGTTAGGTAAAAGCCAGAACGTAAAGGGGTGTTTGCTTTCACAGCTGTGGATCTCTGTCAACAAGGATGGCATTTTGAGCATTAATGACACCAGCTTTTCCCTTGGGCCAACCCATGGAGGCTGGAGGGAAGCCTGCAGCTCCTCACAGAAAGATGCCAAGCACCTAACTGTCAAGGAGAAGGACTGCTCAGCACTCTGGGGAGGGAACTGGTTAGGAGAGGCTCTGCATGCCTGCTGCCATCGGGTGAAAGGGAAAATTCACCCGCCAGCCAAATGCTGTGCTGGGAGAGTAGCAAGGGTTCAGCCAGATGAGGTAAACAAAGAATACCTCAGACGTGAAACAAAGAATGGAAACATCATGGATTGATTTGGAGATGCTTGAATGAAATGTGTCATCAAGAGTTTGGAGGGAATGAGCTGCGTATACAGCCTCCTGGTCTGAGCAATTGTGCCAGGAAGGGACAGAGTTAAGGTGAAGTGTGCAGCACAGGCTGGCCACATACTTTAACTGCAGGTTTCCAGCATTTCTGGTGTTTAGATTGCTGAAGGAGGTGTGAGTCTGTGTCCACCCAAGATCTTTGCTCCCAGAGCAGCTAGTCAGCTGTGTTTACTGGCTGTGGGACACTTAGGAGGGAGGACCATGGAGGCGGCATGATGTCTCTGTTACAGGGAGTAGTGAAGGAGTTGAAATATAAAGAGACAGTTAAATATGTCAGATCATATAGCTGCTGAGGAGGTCATGTGTAGCAACATACTGAATATAGTCTGGCCAGATCAGAGCTGCTCCTCCTCTGGGTTTACTTGCAAAGACACTACTTCAGCAGACCAACTTTTGTCTCATTTTTTGCATAGTCACAAGTTCAATTTCTACTGAAGTGTGTGTATTTGCTCTCCTACTCCTATGAATGATGCCCTGAGCTCAGGTTGCTTAAATCAGGACGCTGTGCAGGACATACATTACCCAGAGGCAGAAAAGATCCTGATGTTCCTGAAGGTGTGCACATCAGACAAGAAAGAAATGGCCATCCTGCATGACTCAGGAAATGTGCAAGGAAGATCCTTCACCGGGCCATCACCCAAGGCCAGGACAGCAGGGAATTGGAGGCTGTGTATTCAAAGAGATGCTTTTTCTCTCCACGTACTGCTTTTCTACCTCTCTGAGACTATTTTCTTTCTGGGTCTTTCTACAGCTCTCTGCTTTGCTGCTCCCCCCAAGGCAAGCATTAGATGGTGCACAATATCTCCAGCAGAAGAGAACAAATGCAATACTCTAAGGGACCTCATGCAATCAGATGGTTTTGCATTGAGTTGCCCGCAGAAAGCAACATACCTTGACTGCATAAAAGCCATTTCGGTGAGTGGGCAGTAAATATGTGTGCTGGGCACTGAGGATGTTTCAGCAGCCAGGAGAAGGTTGGGGTTTTCTTTGAGTCAATGGTTGTTACTTGTGATCCCCCTGTAGAGAAGGACTCACCAACAAGGATGCAGGAGAGGCTCTGGAGAAGCTTTTTCCCCTCATGTGTCCTTGTTCTTTGTTTATTGACCAAAATCTTTTTATTGCTTAGAATAATGAAGCTGATGCCATCAGCTTGGACGGTGGTCACGTTTTTGAGGCAGGCCTTGCCCCTTACAAGCTGAAACCCATTGCTGCTGAGGTCTACGAACAAAACGGAGGTATATTTCCATGCAATAGTTTTTAAGTCAAGTGGTGGTAACAAACAGATAGTAAAAAGGCTATCCTTTCCACACAGAGCTCCCACATTATTTCTGGTGGTTTTCTGAGATATTGCCCTGGCTTCCAGATCCCAGAGGGGAAGAGGTAGGAGGCAGTTACACCAAAATGTGAATCATCACCCATGGCCATAGGGTTACTTCAATGGAAAGAGGCAGGGCCAGTGCCCTGTTTCTGATGTTGGCTGTAGTGAAAGCCACTGATTCTGTGATTATGCATTGGCCATGAAAGAAGAAAACCATGAGCAGAAATAATGGTCCTCCTGAAATGTGACATAAAAACTGCCCTGATCCCAGAGAACTTCTGCTGTGAGTGACCTTGAATTATACCAGTGAAACACTGAGGTAGATAGCACAGATAACAAGACAAAAAAAAAATATTGAACTGTCAACAGTATTGCCCTTAGTGGTTGTGGAGGTACACCCAGTTGAGATTACTGAGGCAAGAGTTGCAGGCAATGGAAAGAAAAAAGGAAGAGAAGCATAAAAAGTGCTTTGCAGCAACTTCTTCTGGTAAGAGTTAGCTCCATTGCTCCATCCCTACTCAGTCTCTGTACCAGCCCTTTTCTCTCCCATCTTTCTCTTGAGAGCTGGACAGATGCTGTTTCCCTATTTTTGCCTGTCTTGCCTCATGCAATCCATCAAAGTTCCCAGTCTCTTTTGACCTGTGTGCTGGAGTTCAGCCCATTGGCACACAATATTCAGGATCAAAGCAACATGGCAGAGTCACTCTTAACACAATAACTAAGAAGATGCTGATGGAAGGCTGTGGTGTCTACTGCCCCTAATCTCAGTGATTTTTTTCATGCTTAGCAAGTGAAGGCCTAGGTATAATTTTAAAGACTGTATGTGGAATTCCAGCCTCGCAAGGCTTACATGTGTGCTTCAGTGGGCAATGGCACTTGAGAAAAGACTTGCCAAGCAGGAGTTGCCAAAAAGCCTTGCTGAAGAATAAATATAAAATATAAACATAAAATATAAATATATAAATATAAAACAACAGACACATTTAATGTCTGTCGAGTGGAAAATCATTTTGCATGTGATAGTATTTTCAGGCCACTTGCCATTACAAGTTGTAATGCACAGCAATGATTTGATGCTGGCAGTGTAGCTCCCTTCTAAGAAGTGGGAAGACCATGAATGTTCAAGCAAAGTTGCTAATTATTTAGAAGTGCAGCACTTTATCCTCTGAAATGGGGTGTTTGGCAGGGTTTGAAATATTCCTAAGTCCTGCATTTTCATTGCTTTCCTGATTTTTCCTGCATTGCAGGCTCTACAACCATCTACTATGCTGTAGCTGTTGTGAAGAAAGGAACAGACTTCACAATAAATAACTTGCAGGGCAAGACCTCCTGCCACACGGGCCTTGGCAGGTCTGCTGGCTGGAACATCCCAATTGGGATACTTCTCCACCGGGGAGACATCAAGTGGGATGGCAAAGACTCAGGCTCCATTGAACAAGGTGAGGTGGGAAATGGTGAGATAAGTGGTGTTGATATGAAGGCAGGGGTGGTGGTATGGTGAAAGCAATGTTGCCTGATCTTCTGTGGAGGCCCAGAGGTGACTCACAGTGCATTGACATTCTTTCTGCATCCCCTCCCTTCCAGGTCCTTGTGAAAGTGAAGTTTAGACTAATTACTGCTTTCTTCTCGTCTGTAGCGGTGGCCAACTTTTTCTCTGCCAGCTGCGTACCTGGTGCCACCACTGAACAAAAACTGTGCCGTCAGTGTAAGGGGGATTCCAAAACCAAATGCTCCCGCACAGGACCTTATTCTGGATATTCTGGAGCATTTCAGTGAGTGAAAGTTATTTTTCCTTTGGGGAAATGTTCTAGCCCTGATACATACAAGTTGGGGTTTTTTTATAGCAGGGAGGGCTGTGTTATAATCAGAGATCCTGAGGAAACTTGCACTTGCAGCTCAGAAGGCTAACTGTGTCCTGGGATGCATCAGGAGAGGCATGACCAGCAGGTCTAAGTAGGTGATTCTGCCTCTCTATTCTGCCCTCGTGAGGCCCCACCTGGAGTACTGTGTACAGTTCTGGGCTCCTCAGCATAAAAAAGATGTGGACCTCTTGGAGCGGGTCCAGAGGAGGGCCACAAAGATGATCAAAGGACTGGAGCACCTCCCCTACGAGGACAGGCTGAAAGAATTGGGGTTGTTCAGCCTGAAGAGAAGGCTTAGAGGGAACCTTATAGCAACCTTTCAGTACCTGAAAAGGGATTATAAGGCAGAAGGAGAGAGATTTTTCTCCTGGTCTGATTGCAACAGGACACAGGGGAATGGCTACAAGCTGAAGGAGGAGAGATTTAGGCTGGAGATTAGAAGGGGGTTCTTTACCCAAAGGGTGGTGAGGCACTGGAACAGGTTGCCCAGAGGGGTTGTGGAGGTCCCATCCCTGGCAGTGTTTAAGGCCAGGCTGGATGTGGCCCTGGATGGCCTGGTCTAGTGCATGTGGCATCCCTGCCTATGGCAGGGGTTTTGGAACTAGGTGATCTTTAAGGTCCCTTCTAACCTCAGCCATTCTATGATTCTATGAAACTGAATTTATAGAACAACTGTAAGTGATGGAAATTAAAGCTATAACTAGCAAAAACTGCCAGGCAGCTAGCAGAAGATGAGCGAGGCAGCTGGGTTGTGTGCTTCTGCATAGACTTAAGAATACTCAGCATTAGTATTGTGCTAAGTCTATCTGGGCTTCTTGTATGTTATTTCTCTGCCACCACATTTTCTTCACGGCCAGCATAGCTTTTTTTGGGGAAGACCACTGCTCTGTGGTTGCAGCTTGTGCCAGAATAATTTGCTGAAACAGGAAACAGGGAGCCACAATGTCTGGGGGTTTTTTTTAATCACTTTTCTACTCCTCCCACCTGCAGCTGTCTGAAGGATGGTAAAGGAGATGTGGCTTTTGTGAAACACACAACCGTTCAAGGTAGGCCTGCAAGATCATTTGTTCCTCTCCTTTCTAGCCCAACCTCTCACTGCCACTCCATCCTGCAATTAGTCTACACTCTGCAGGCTTTCATCCCTTTCCACATTTGTGCTAAACCTCTTCTTTCATCTCTAGAACTATGTTTTGCACACTGTGGATTGAATTATTCCTGCTATTGAATAATATGATTATGGTGAGGCCCACTTTTTCTTCTCTGAGGTTCATCTTTAAAGAAGGAAAACCTGCTTGATTTAATTTTAATGATATAATGGTTGGTGCCATACCTCAGAGCCAGCTGTAATACTTTCACAGCAAATGCAGTGTGAGAAATTGAGTAGGCAATGATGCTCACTCATCCCTCTGGGAAGGATTTTGTACGGAATTCAGCCCATAGCAAGAGTTCACTAACTCAATACTTCTTGGAGACTGAAGACGGCCTGGCATGATGAGGACCTTCAGTGAGCTCAGTGGAGGGCCACTAAGAAGATGGTCATGGGACAGGGACACTTGTCCTGCAAGGAGATGCTCACCAGGGTGGGCTTAATAAGCCTGGGGAACAGATAGCTTTGGGGGAATCTACAAGGAGGCTAGCAAGAAGTTAGAGCCAAGATCTTTACAGAAGATGATAGTGGAAAGAAGAGATCTGTACCAAAAGAGATTTGGACCAGATACAAGGGGATTTTTTTCCCCTGGAAGACAGTCAAACAGTAGGACAAGATGCCCAGGACAGCTGTGCATTCTCCATCCCTGAAGATTTTCAAGATCCACCTAGAGCAACCTGGTCTGCTCCTGCTTTGAACAAGGGCTTGGACCAAATATCTTCAGAGGTTCCTTCCCATCTGAATTCTCCTGTAACCCTGTGATCTTGGACCTGGGCTCTGTCTTCAGCCTTGATATGGGCTACCTACTGGCCTTTACAGACCATGTGCAGCTCCTGACCTGTTCAATCCATTTGCATGGTGGATGTAAATATACTTGTATTTGTATCCATTTTTATATGTCTGGATGTCTAGGCACTATTGCCACATAAATACTCTTACTTTGGTGTGAATTATGACAGAGACAGAGATAATCTCTCTTTCACCGGCACATGTATTCTTCTTTCCGCATTGCCATTGTAAGACTTTCATGACCTTATTATCAATGCAAGGGGGTGTGTGCTACCTGTCTTCTGCAAAGAATTCTCCTGGGAGCTTCAGCAGAAATAAATTCATTAAAAAGATGCCCCAGACTCACTTTTTTGTCTGTTTTTGTGGTGATGCAACTCATGATTTCTCCCTTCTTCCAGAGAATGACCCAGAGAATAAGGATGAGTATGAGCTTCTGTGTCTGGATGGCACGCGTCAGCCAGTGGATAACTACAAATCCTGTCACTGGGCCAGGGTGCCTGCTCATGCTGTTGTGGCTAGAGATGATAGCAAGGTTGATGACATCTGGAACTTTCTTGCAAAAGCACAGGTACCATCAAGGTTTCTTTCCTTCTCTTAGCATCCTCTTTTCTGTCATTCGGCTTGCTTGCTCTCTCCAGCTTTCCAATAGCTTTGGTACTGTCATTTGCAGATTATTTTTTTCTTGTGGCAGGAAAAATTTGGAGTGGGCACAACCAGCACTTTCCACCTCTTTGGGCCACCTGGCAAGAAGGATGCAGGCCTCAAAGACTTGCTTTTCAAAGATTCTGCTGTAAAGCTAAAGCGGATACCACCACTGATGGATTCCCAGCTCTACCTGGGCTTTGAGTATTACAGTGCTATCCAGAGCCTTCAGAAAGGTAGGCAGGACATGAAACACTAATGTTGTGTCCCTGTATTCAAGAAATGGGTTCAGCAAATATGTTTGGGCAAAAGGAGCATGATTTTTTCAAACATAGACAGTATTCTTTGCAAAATATTTTCTGTGCTATAATGTATTATCATTAAAATCATACAATATTGACAAACTTAATTTACATCTACAAAAAGAATCTGTTGATTCCAAAGTAGAAATAGCATCATAAACACACCAACAAAGGTGGAAAATTTACACACTCTCCACCCCTTGTCCTTTTACCATGATTATAACAACAATAAATGCCCACAGTTACTCAGCAGATGGTAGAGATTGGTGGAGATTCTGCTTAGAAAAGCTGTTTCTGAAATATAAGAGGAAGGAACATCCTGGGACACCAGGTCCAGTATTAACCACTTGAGGGAAACAGTGTCCTTTATTTCTGTCTAGACTCATCAACATCTACTGATGGGCTATCTGGCTTTCTGAGACTCAAACATCCCATAAATGACCTCCAAAATATACTTAAAATGCATAGTTGCTTGGAGATATCCAGTCTCAGCTGCTATGGCATTTATGGAAGGAAGTGCTTGGATTTAATGTAGCTTCAGAACACTATTCAAATGCCATTTCACAGAAACATAACTAGGCTGTACTTTTTCCTCTTGGTCTGGTCTTAATCTCATGGTTGTCTGTGCTGTGAGTTCTGGATAAATGAAGAATATATTACAGGCAGCAATACCAAGTACTATTAACACATGGGGTTTAGTGGTTATAATGTTTGAGCTGTGTGAGTGGCTTGAGTTAGGCAGAAATTCTCCTTTCTGACCTGTAAGCTGATTTTTGATCATCCTTTGGCTTAAGAATCATTGCTTCTATTCACAGCCCAGGCCTTATTAAACGCTGAGCAGCAGCAGGTTGGTGTATACAGATGGTTTCACGGATGAGCCCTGCACCCCCAGAAAGTAGCCTGTTTGTAGCCTTATTTTTCAGAAGAGCTCTAGGCTTATCCTTGTTTTACTTCTGCTGCATTTACAGACCAGCTGAACTCCAACCGCAGAGAGAACAAGACACGGTGGTGTGCAGTAGGCAAGGATGAAAAGAGCAAGTGTGACCTCTGGAGTGTGATGAGCAATGGGGAGGTGGAGTGCATTGTTGCAGACAACAACAATGACTGCATTATTAAGATAATGGTATGGATTTTCTCCTTTTCTTCTCCCTGTAAACCTTTCAGATGGAGTGTAGTGTTGCTTCTTTCAGCCTGGGAGTAGATGAGACAGACAACAGGGAGATTTTAAAATAAAATATTGGGAGCTTTGAAAGAAACACCAGTGGGCAGAAACAAACCTCATCACAGGGAAAAAGCTTGACTGTTTTTCATTGATTAACAGTTTCCAAAAAATTTTATTGGATAGTGTTCTTTTTTTGAGGTTTCCTAAATAAAAAACCCAACTTTCTGGTGTGAAGTAACTTTTTATTTGGAAAAGGAAAGCAGAATACAACTTTTGCAAAATGCACAGGAAAACAATTTCCCTGTTGGAAGAGGAGTGATTCCACAGCAGTCACAAGGATGCTGGTGGCAGGTCAGAGGCTTAGGTCAGTGCTGTGAACACAACACAAAATGCAACCTTTAAAGGACAGGTGAGATGTGGAAATCTGTTTGGCAGGAAAGCAGGCTAGGAGAGACATGTGTCTGAGCCTGCAAGTGCCAGGGGAGGAGAGCTGCTGGTGGAGGTGGTTTCAAGTGCATGGGAGTGATTATTTCAAAACTCTGTTTGCATCAGTGTGACCTCATCTGTCCATATGCTAAGGGACGGCCTCTCATGTCCCCTTAGTCCCAAGCCCTTCTGCCTCACATTGAGTGCTTCTTTTACAACCTGTTTTCTGAGAAGCCATAGTCTGGGGACTGTCATTTCATCACTGCACCATTTTCATTGCAGAAAGGTGAAGCAGATGCTATCAGCTTAGACGGAGGTTTTGTCTACACTGCTGGTGTGTGCGGCTTGGTGCCAGTGATGGGAGAAAACTATGAGGGTAAGCACAGCCCAAGCTGCTTCTCTGGGTCCAGACAGTGGGGAAGGAGCTGGTGCAAAAGCACTGCTTTTATTTTGAAGTGTAGAAAGCAGCCTCAGTGCTGCATCCTGCAGAAAATACACGGTGCTCTGAGGCAACTCTGCTCACTGCTGTACATCTTGTCTTCCCAGGTAGGTAGAACAACCCTGGGAGACTGGATATCAACAGTTAGGAGTACAGTGACCTCCAGTTCCTCTTTTCTTTGTTTTAATTGGGATGTCCTTGTCCTTTGCCTTGGTAAAACTAGTTGTTTTAGCTTAGAGGAACAGATGGAGGCTGTGCTTTGTTCTGTTGATGCACAAGGTGTTACCTGAAATATTTACTTCTAGAATGAAGTTTCTCCAGAAACCAGTAAGCTCAATGCTTTTTTTTGGATTTTCCATATCTTGTATCTAATGCCTTCTTATTTTTCCCTCCCTCAGACAACAGTGAATGCAGCAGAGCAGAAGGAGAACCAGGTAATTACTGCCAGCAGAGGGACAAAAAGCAGTCCTGATGGATAGAAGTAGAAAAATAGGTATACAGTAATGAGTGGAGAATAAATGGCCATTCTCCACACAAAGATTCACTGCGTCCAATGTAGCTATTAAAAATTTGGGAGATAAATTTAGTAGGCAGGTGGAAAGTCTGAGTCCACAAGCAGATATCAAAGCAAAGCATATGGAGATTTATGCTTAGTTACTGCTATCTGGAGCACAGTCACACAATGACTGCCGGGGCTGCAAACAAGGAAGGAGGACCTGGGTTGTAGCATTAGGAAAGTGCTCTTTATAGAAAGGAAATAGGGAGAGAAGGGAAGGTTTTTGTCCTTTGCTAAAGAGGAGATAATAAAGCATCATGTATGTCTTGCTATAGCTTTCTCACATACCCAAGTGTCAGAGTTTTGGAGCCAGGGAAATGTTAGGGATAATAATTTCCCTTTAGCATGGCAGGAGTAGATGCATCACATCTGCAAACTCTTCCATTGTTGCTGCCTGGCAGGTCATATAAATGCAAAGTATTTCTTCTACATTATTCATAGATGCTCACTCCCAAGTGGAGCCAATACTCTCATAAGGGAGCATGGTGGGATCCTCAGGTCAGTTCTTAATTCTCCTTTGTTTTATCTTCTGAAAGCATCCTACTTTGCTGTGGCTGTTGTGAAGAAATCTAACAGGGATATCACATGGAACAACCTGCAGGGCAAGAAGTCATGCCACACTGCTGTTGGAAGAACTGCTGGCTGGAACATCCCCATGGGCTTGATTCACAACAGGACAGGAAACTGTAATTTTGGTGAGTTGAGTTTTGCACCCATTTCTTTGAGCTGGGATGCTTGTAAAAATGCTTTTTCATGCTTCATCAGATTGTCAAAGATTCTTGTGCCTTAAAGATTCCCACCTGGAGGTGGGAAATGGAGAGGTCTCTTAAGATTTCACTGAGCAAAGTCTTAGGCTGTTGGTAGCTGCTTTAGAGTAAGATGAAGCATGTCAACTGCTTTGAGGCCCTTTGCTTTCTTTTCACATCCCTTTCCTCTGTAGCAGCCCAAAACGTATTCCCAAAAAGGGAATACAGACTGTCCCAGGTACACGGGGCTTGGTGCTTATGCAGAGCTTGGAGTGGGAGTTAAAGATGGGTTTATTAAGCTGAGAAGGGAAAGAAAGGACTGGGAACAGGGGACAGAGGCTGATCTTCGTTCAAGAAACTTGACTACTTGAGAATAAGGGTGTAAAAGTCTGAATTGGCTCTGGGATTTTGGAAGTTGTTCAGCAGATTGACTTCCACATTGGTAAGAATTACAGTCCAACAAAAATAATTTGGAAATGTTATCAACCAAGGCAAATTAAACATACAATTATTAAAAGTAAATCTCTAATCACAAGAAGATACTAGTTTTAGACTCAGCCTCTCCATCCTCCTGCCTGCCTTTCCCACTGTCCTTTCATCCTCCACAGCTCTGACATTATTGCCAAATGCAGCTTTGCCAACTCATAAAGGCTGTGGAGGCTTGGCCTGGCCCTGTGTGTGCTAGGAATGGTTTGCAACAAAAACATTTTTCTTTTTATGCTAAGATAATGCCTATTACGCTTGAGCCTTAAGCCCCACTTCATTATCAATAATAACATGACACAAGCTTCATAGTGAAAACTGGATGCATGCAAATTGCTGTCCACTGAATAGTGTTAATTCTCACAGCCTGTTTCCAGCTTCCAGTGACTGCTAATACAAATTCTGTGCAAGAACATATTATTAAAAGGAAACCTAACTTTTCAGTGTGTAAAAAGTAAATTTTTTCCTACTCCTGCCTTCAGATGAATACTTCAGTGAGGGCTGTGCTCCTGGGTCTCCTCCTAACTCCCGCCTCTGCCAACTCTGCAAGGGCTCAGGGGGGGTCCCACCAGAGAAGTGTGTTGCCAGCAGCCATGAGAAATACTATGGATATACTGGCGCTTTCCGGTAGGTGTTGGAAACATTTATGATGCTCTCAAGTACCCTGGGTCTAATCACAAAGGTTATAGGTAGATCACATATGGAGTACAGCCTCATGTTGATGCTAATTTGCTGACCTTCTCTTTTTCTGTATTACACTGCTGAAGGTATATATGTCTGTAATACTATACATATGCCACGTTTTTTCTTTATGCAGCTTCCTGAAAAATCATGGAAAATTTTCACATTCTGTAGTGTCCTGGTGGCTGCAGGTAAACCTGGATAGAGACAAATGTTTTGGTCAGACCTCCTAAAAAGGCAGCAGTCCTACACTTTTAACACAAACAAGGAGTGTTAAAAGATGGAGACCTCCAAAAAATGCTGCCATTAGACATTCCCTGTTAAAAATGCTGTTTGCCTTAGTTAAAATGAGCCATTCTCTAAGAAGTGCAGAGACCAGAGGTCAGCTCCAGTGCCATCTCCTCTGTATCTGTTCAGTATCATCTCAAGTCTAAGTAATTCTTATCGGGCATGAATTAAAAAAGGTAATTAATCTTGTTTCATTTGCATCTAATAGCAAAGAAACCCTGCTTCAGAGTTTGCAGTCCTTTTGGTGCAACTTAGTGTTTTTACAAAGTTATTAACACATGCAGGTAGTCATTGCAGAAAGCAAAGTAAATGCTGAACCTGGCCAAACTGCTGCTTTCTGACAAGAAAATAAATCAGCTGCTTATCATGTGAGAAGGGTGCTTGTTTTTTTTCCAGAATGTATTAAAAGTCTGTGTTTCAGATATCCTTAAAATATTGACAGGGCTTCTAGACCTGGCTGTACTTGGAGAGTAATTTTACAAAATAAGACATAGGTCAGAATCAAATCAGCAGGAAAGGGCCAGGATTCAAGCACCTAGATCATTTGCCTTTCTTTGTACTTCCCAGGTGTCTGGTCGAGCAGGGTGATGTGGCCTTTATTAAGCATTCAATTGTTGAGGAAAACACTGATGGTATGTGGTTATTCTGTTGCATGGGTCTTGGCAGGGCTACCTTCCCCGACCTGCATTATTTTTGCTCATAGTGCAAAAGGTAATAGCAAGCTTTACCTGCTCATCCTATCAGTCTTGCCCCTCCTGCAGGTGAAGCAGAATTCTGGTGTCAGCAGGTCCCTTCTATCCAGGGTGGCTCTTCCCAGGCAATTCTGCAAAGATGCTTCTCTCCTAACTATCATTTAACTTCAGCTACAGAATTATTCAAGTGGTCCCTTAATCACAGGCTCCTGCCTTGACACTTTTGCACAGCACTCTAGTTCCTCACTTGTCTGAAAATTAAAAGTTCAGTTCACATTTCTGAAAGCAGCAGCTGAAGTTATACAAGCATTTGGAAAAAACACAAGGAAGGAGATGTAATTCTAAGAGTCTGCCCATACCAATGACTTCTCCCGAGTTTTACTTATAACCTTCTTTGTACATGCCAAGTCTCCAAGTGTCAGTGCATGTGCAGGCGTGGTCAAATGCCTTGCTTAAGTGTTGTGAGGCTGAGGTTCTTCTGCTACATAAGATCTCTGAATCTCCAAACCAATTCTCTTTAAAGGAAAAAATAAAGAAGACTGGGCCAAAAGTCTGAAAATGGACCAATTTGAGTTGCTCTGCACTGACGGGCGACGGGAAAATATCATGGCTTACAGGAGCTGCCACCTGGCCAAAGTTCCTACCCATGCTGTGATCACACGTCCTGAGAAAGCAAAAAAAGTCCGTGAGCTGCTGGAAGGACAAGAGGTTAGTAGTACTGACAGTGGAAGAAATGTTCTAAGGTCGTTTTTATGTGGCATGTTTGCATTTTTAGAGCAAAGATGGTCCAAGTTTCGCCGAGTCAGCGCTACATGGAAGATTTTAACTTCCTGATATACAGTGACAGCCTTGTCCCTTATCTTTCCCCTTCCTCCATCCCTTCCAAACTGCTGTTTCTTCTCCATCATATTAGCAAATACACTTTTGGTAACAGCCACATCACAGTGGTTGGTATTGTCATGCTATACTTGTATGACCTGAGACTATCACCTCCTTCTTGTGTTATGCTTGTGCACGTGTGTTTCAAAAACTCCTCTGGGGTGCCCGATCTCTAACCCAGCCAAGTCAGGCACAGTATTCAGAAGATGGCAGCCTCCCTGCACACACACAGTCTTACAGCTACTGGTGTAAACATAACCAGGTTAAACTCCCTCTGTTTAGTTTTACACTGGAAATGGTTAATATTGCTCCACTATCAGGGTCTGCTGAGAGGCACTTAGGAAGCCAGCTGCTTTTGCTTTTGCTTTCTATTCAAGGGGAAGGCATAGGGCCTGCTAGCAGTATTTGCTGGTGGCCTTTGCATGTAGTGACACACTGAAATGGAAAAAAATTGTCTTGACAGTGGTGCCACAACCGTGGCAAGGAGTGCTCTTTCATCTAACCACATGGACAAAAGATTCAATCCTACATTTCTGAAGCTTGGCTGGGGGCTTGCCAGAATGATGGTGAAAACTAGGACTAAGAGCTAGGCTAGTACAAGCTGAATCTTGCCAGTTTTCTGCTTTTTACATACACTTAACCTCTTTGTGCCTTTATTTCAGAAACTATTTGGAACAAAAGGAGTGGCAAAAGACAAGTTCAAGATGTTTGAGTCTCAAACCAAGGACCTTCTGTTCAAAGACTTGACCAAGTGTCTGGTCAAACTCCGCGATGGAATAACATACAAGGAATTCCTCGGAGATCAGTACTATGCTTCAGTTGCTAGCCTCAATACCTGCAATCCATCAGGTAACTATAAAGCCCCAGGAAGAAGTCTGTAAATTGCAGTTCTTAGCCTCAGAGGCACAGATAGTTTCTTCTGCAGCTGTCCATTTAATTTTATAAAGCAAAATGAGGATAAGTCAGGAAGATGCCAGTATACGTTTCTCAGAGTTCCTTGGGTGAACATACCCTTGAAGTCTCCTGCTCTGGCATAAATGGGAATCAAAAAATTTTACTCATGTTTGGAAAATATGCACTTTGAGAAGTGGTAAAAAGAGCCCACCCTGTCCCATCAGTGTGGGTTCACTGCTATCAGCAGTTAATACACTTTTTTTTGTGGCACACTGAAAATATTTTCCATGTGATGACATTGTTGGCATGGCTCTGTGTGTGCTGGTGGGATGGGAGTGTTTAAAGACAGGATTTGAACTCCCTGTCCTTTCCTTTTTCAGATCTCCTCCAGGTGTGCACCTTCCTTGAGGATAAATAGCAAGATGGGAAAGAAACTTCAAGCCATGACTCCTCTTGTGCCCTCAGCACCAAACACCAACCTGTAGAGAGCCCTCTGTCTTCACTGCTTTTTCTGCCCTTCCTCATCACTGTGAAAGTGGCTATTTGAGTCTTTACCGTTCTCTACTGCCATCACAGCAAGAAATAAAATCTCAAACCTAAATGGGTGTCCTGAGAATCTTCAAAATTGTCCATAAGCCCATTCCTTCCTTGGTACTTCTTGCTTTAGGTCAATGCCAGATACCAACATGGCTATTGCCACTTAAGGCTATTGCTGCCCATCAAAGACATTTGTTTCAAAATTTGCCGAACCAAAATGGATTAAATACACCCTAGAGCCTAATTAGCAGATGTTTTACAGTCTCTGTGCTTTTGCTTCACCCAGGTTATCCCATTAATTCCCCATCAGATGGCAGTGGCCAAGTGTGGTTGGAACACAGGCTCATCCAGTGTTTATGTTAGGGAAGTGGAAGGGTGGAGAAGGAAAAAACCCAAACCAAACAAAAAATAAAATACAGTGGTTGTAAGCTGGTATGAACAGAAATTACTCCATCTGATAACTCAGCTGACTGGATCTAAGTCATTTCTACCAGGTGGTACTCTTTAAACACACAAGTATAGTGACAGGGAGTGTCCAGGCTTAGACTTCCTTTCTGAAAAAAAAATAGGAGTTACTTAGAACATGTGTGCTTTGGTAGTTTGCCTGATGTGCTGCTGACCTGACTCTGATCCACTGTGAAAAAGAAAAGGCAAGGCGAAAAGGTTTTCTGAGGCTCTCTTCTTCAGACAGGCTTGAACTGGAGGGACCCCAAAACCAGATGCAGACCTAGATTGTTGCCAAACATCTCAAAATGTTTGAATGTCAAACCAAAGATCTGGTGCTGAGCTGGGGAGGCAATCAGCTCTCGGAACTCCACCACCTCCTTGCTTCCTTAACCCCACCTCATGCAGGAAAGGCAACATCCTCACCCACCTTATTGTGTGCAGTTCTGGGCTCCACAATTTAGAAAGGATATTAAGCTGTTGGAGAGTGTCCAGAGGAGGGCTACAAAGATCGTGAAGGGTCTGGAGAGGAAACCTTATGAGGAGTGGCTGAGGTCACTTAGCCTCGAGGAGATTGAGGAGACCTCATAGCAGCCTTCAACATCCTCACGGGGGATAGTAGAGGGGCAGGGACCCATCTTCTTAATCTGGTGGATAGCTATAGGACTAGGGGAAATGGGATGAAGTTGAGCCAAGGGAGGTTCAGGCTGGAGCTTAGGAAAAGGTTCTTCACTCAGACGGTGGCTGGGATCTAGAAGAGACTGCCCAGGGAAGTAGTCTCAGCGCCATTCCTGACGGAGTTTTAAGAAGTGTTTAGATAATGTTCTTCGATGGTACATGCCATCGGTAGGGTCACCCATGCCAGACAGGTCAAAACCGTAGGACTAGATTTCATTCATTCTTGGGCAGAATGAGCTCATTAGCCTTCTGGCAGTCATCCTAGGAGAAGGACAACTCTCATTCCAAACCCAAGTAAATGGAGCTCGCTTAGCCCCGTAAGGCCATCCGTCTAAGAGAAGGTCACTCTAATTAAACCTACATCCTATGGATCTCACTGCCACCATCCAAGCTTGCTCAGCCCTGGCAGATGAACCTTAGGATTAAAGGGTGGGTTCAGTTCCACGCATACTGCATCTCACCTAAAAAATCCATTGTGCAGGCTTGAAGGCTTTACCCACATGCAAATAGCCCTGTAGCGACGGGGGAGGGTCGAAACGGCAGGTGAAAGGTGCACTGGAAGCTGCAGACCCAACCCTGCATGTAGGCAGTTCAGGATATTGGCCATTTGAGACTGACCGGAGATGACAGTCTCATGGGGCATCACCCTGAACGACCAAGCAACCTTTCAAGGACAGCATTGCTTGCTCCACTCAGACAGGGGTCTAGAAAAAGGTGGCCTAAACAAAGCTCATCTCCACCCTCACCCGGTTGGTCCACCACAGGCCAACGGGCATCTTCTTCCAATGCGGTCGCACAAAGATCAAAAGACAAAGGCATGCACCTGCCTCCAAAGGCGTACCCAAATTAACTCTAGCATGTTGGAATATTAGAACCATGCTCAATTCTGCGGATAGCGGACGTCCTGAGCATTATTCTGCCCTAATTGCCCATGAGCTGGCTCATCTCAACATTGACATTGCCGCTCTCAGTGAAGTCTGCCTTCATAAGGAAGGCAGCCCNCTGCCTTCATAAGGAAGGCAGCCTCAGAGAACATGGTACCAGTTACAC
>VWZX01009554.1:0-70658 GCA_013399015.1 Galbula dea
GCTTCGGGGTGGGGACGTCCACACACACAAGAAGCCACCGAGGACCCCCAGCATCCCCAGGGCCCGGCCAGGGGGCGGGACACGGGGGTGGCTGCCCCAACGCCCCCCACCCTCGGCGGGCACACGTCACCCGTGGGGCCGGGGGCGAGCGAGGGGGGCGCGGGTGGGCGGCTGGCGGCTGGCGCTGCCGTTGCCATGGGGACCGTGGGCGGCCCGGGGGGGCTGCGCCGAGTCCCGCTTCTATTTGTGCATGGCAAGGAGAAATGCCGGCGACCAGCTCTGGGGCGATGGGGGTGAGAGGGCGACACTGGGAGGTGGGGAGCAGCCGGGCAAGACCCGGGGGTCGGCAGCCCCCCCCGAAGCCGCCAGGCTCCTGGTGCCTGCACCACCAGATCCAGCCTCCTCCCCATACCCACTTCCCAAAATCCATCCTCCCCTGGGGATCCCATATCTCCTCTACCAGGGAGGGTGCAACCCTGTCCCAGGACCCATATCCATCCCTTCAAGTGATCCCAAAATCTACCCCTTAAAGGACTCCAAAATCCAACACCTCCATCCTCAGGGATGCCACATCCTCCCTTTCAAAGGACCCCAAAATCCAGCCCGCCCCCGCAGTGATCCCATATCCACCCTCCTAGGTAACCTCAAAATCCAGTCCCCTCCCCAGGATCCCATATCCACTTCCTAAAGGACCCCAGAATCCAGCACCCCTACAAGGATCCCACAAGGATCCCACCTCCACTCCCCCAAAATCCACAGACCCCCCTGGGATCCCCTATCTCCCCCCACAAGGAGGGTGTGACCCTGTCCCAGGCCCCATGCTAGGCCACCCAGGGGACTCCCTCAGGTGACCCCATCCATGCTGAGGGGTTCAGGGCACATGTACCGTGCCCCCTGCCCCGGCAGTGGCACCAAATCACTCCCAGGCCCCCAGCTCAATAAACACATTTATTGCAAACCGTGGGGGCAGAAAGAGGGGATTAGGGAGGGGGGTGGCTGGGGACCCCCAGCCCAGCAGCCTGGGGGAATGGCCAGGAGGAGGCTGCAAGAGCTGAGCTGGGCTTGGAGGGGACAGCCCAGGGCTCCCCATCTCCCCTCCCAGAGCCCAAAGTGCCATGCCAGGGAAGCCCAGACCTCTCTGGGGCTACAGCTCGCTGGTGTGGGAGGGCCTGGTGGCCACAAGGGCCTGTAGCCCTCTGCCAGGGACCACCACCCCCCTGCCATGGTGGTGTGGGTGACAGTCTCCCTGCTGACCTCCCAGAGAAGGGGACAGCAAGCCCTGGGGCCGTCTCTGCCTGCACCAAGGGGTACACCCATGGGAGACCCCAGAAGGGTGCCAGGCAGGCGAGGCGTGTGCAGGGTGCAGGCAAGGCCAAGCTCTCCCCATGTGCCACCCACCACCCCCAGAGCTCCACTGTGTGAGGCAAAGCTGCCCCATGCCAGGGCCAGGAAGGACTGGGATCCCCCAAAAGAAGCATCTTCAGCCACCAAAAATACCACCACTGTCACCCGAGGAGCTCTGTTTCTTCCAGAAGCAGCGAGGTGTTGCCAGTGCAAGATGAGGAGAGGAGAAGGGTCCCAGGCGCTCGCGTTGCCTCGGTGACCGAGTGCCAATCGCAGTCACCTGGCTCCCCACGCCCACAGGGACCCAGCGCGCCCGGGGCAGGGTGGCCAGGCCCTGGAAGGTGCTGGCTGCGAGCGTTCTGGGGGTTTCTCCTCTCCCTGCTTCATTTCTTGGCCGTTTTTGTTCCGCTGTCAAAACTGCACAGCTCCAGGGGAGATGCTGAACATGGAGGGGTCGAACTTCTGGCCGCGGAACGGGGAGCCCTCGGTGTCCCAGCCCTTCTTCAGCATCTCATGAACCTTCTGCAAAGAGGTTGCAAGCTCTTGTCGTGCCAGGACTAGCCTCACATCCTCACCTGGGACCCCTGCCCTCCCCAGAGCCCCCAGGGGAGCGTGGGCTGATCCTGCCCAGAAAAGGGCAGACAGTGCTGGGAGGGAGCAATGGGCAGTGGAAGATGGTTCCTTGGTGGGGCTGGAGCCAGGCCTGTATGGGTTCATCCAAGAGCAGAGGCAGTGGGCAGAGGGCAGGGCTGCCTCCAGAGGCAGGCCCATGGCCACAGGGCTTATGTCTGGGCTCAAAGGTGTTTGCCAAGGTGCCAGGAAGGGGAAGACAGGAGCGTGTGGGGAAAAGAGAGGGACTGGCAGAACCTCACACCTCCACAATGGAGATGTGGGGAGAAGCTCTGAGATGGAGCAGAGCAGCAGAGATGGGACCCACCAAGGAACCAGAGGGCATGTGCAGGGCAGGGCAGGGCAGGGCTGAACTGGCACCTACCAGCTCGTGGCTCTGGGGCTTGCCCTGCAGCTTCTGGTGGTAGTCAAAGGTGAGGCGGTCGAGCACGGCATGCTCCTCCTCGTCCACCGTGGCCATGGAGCGCTCCTTGTTGATCTTGTCGATGTCGATCTGCTCCTCACCCTCCAGGATGGCATTCCACCAGTACTCGTCCCCTTTGCTCAGGTTGATCTGGGGACAAGGTGTGGGTTAGAGAGGAGCCAGGAGAGGAGAGGTCCCGCCCCTGGGACGTGTTACCCCGCAGCCACGGCAGCCACGCTATGGGCTCCCCTGCACCCACGCATCGCTCCACAGCTTGCCCACGAGTGGGGGTCCAGCTTGCCACTGATTGAGCCCCAGGTCACTCCCATAGTTGGAAGAGGGGGAGAAACACTTGTCTCCCTCTTCCTCGGTGGTCCAAGGGCTTCACACAACCCCACCACAGCCCTTCACAGCCCCAGCTCCTGAGGGCTTGATGGCACAGCTGAAACCTTGGCCCATGCCACGGCTCGGGGCTGGGACAGGCAGGTCCTGCACGGGCAATACCAGCCTGGGGCTGCACCAGCAGCAACACAGTATGGGGCTTAGAGATGCTGGCTTGTCTGCAGCCACCCAGGAGCTGAAAGCCTGGGGACATGTGGGATGAAGCTCCTGGCAGAGCATGGAGCCAGGGCTCCCAGTATGGCAGCACTGTGATTTCCTGTGCCACTAGCTCAGGAGACCTCGGCTCCCCCAGGGCTCACTCTGCAGTGTGGGTGGCAAAGGAGGTGAAAATGTCACCCACAGCTCCGTGCTGCTGCTGCTCACTGCCAGAACTGGCCTCTCATGGCACCATGGCTCCTCGGCTGGCACCAGAAGGATGGTCCAAGGAGAGGGGACATCCCCTTGCTTCCAGCCAACGTCCTTGCTGTCCAAGGGCACTGGTGATAGCCACAGGCCTCTCCAAGCACCTCACATGGAGCTGGCTGGAGGGGCTGTGCTGGGTGCCAGTGAGCTCTGGTGTGACTGTGGGGCATCCCCCAGCTTGCTCTTTTCTTTGCCAAGAGGGGTGGGCTTCTTCCCCCTGCATTATCTTAGCAATAATCCCAGCAGCAAGGAAGATTTATGGCACTCGTCGGCCTCCCTGCAACACCATCAATAAAGGCAGACAATACAATTTACTCAAACCTCCCTGGAAGCTCAACAGCTCTGGAGGGGAAAACATGGGCAGCCATTAAAGTTAGGGAGCCGAGTGTCTCTCTGTGGTGCAAAGAGAAAGAAGCAATTAATATGGGAGGGGGTGGTTGGGGCTTAATCCTTCTGGGAGAGCAGAGCCAGTAAAACATTCCAGCTCGGGGAAGGCGTTGGTTTTTCCAGCTAGACAGGCGTGCTTGTGCTCTGCTTAATTGCACAGTTCCACTTTGGAGGGGAGGAAGAGCTGCTGAGGGTTTGCCCGTGGGCCTTCCCAAGGTGGGGAAATGCCAGCCCCTAGGCAGGTGAGCCGAGCCGGGGGGCAGCAGGTCCGGCCAGCCCAAGCCTGCAGCAGGAGCATCCTCCTCCAGGCCTGCTGCTGCTCCCCTGGGCTGCAAACAAGAGGAGTGACCCCACGGGGAGGTGTGAGCTCCCCAGTGATGACTTGGGCGTGAGCCATGGTCTCACAGCACCACTGCTGAGCCCCACAGGATAGGTCCCCCCCAGACCCAGGCTGGCAGCAGAGGGACGAACGGATGCCACAGGACTTCATCATCCCACCTCCATCCCAGAGCACCAGGGGAAGGAAAACCCTTCCCTACCACTTTCCTTTCCTCCCCATCATCCCACCACCNGACCGGGTGGGAAACACCCACGAGACCCAAATTCCCCTCATCCCCAGCCCACCCCCGGTGGAAGCCAGCGGAGCTGCCGCTGCGAGCGCCGAGCGGGGATCCTCTCCTCCTCCCCCCCCACGCCTGGCCCTCGCTTTATTTACCGCATACTGTTTCCCACCCTGCTGGGAAGACCAGAATTATTCATGTCCTCGCCAGCTCTTCTGCGGTGCACGGTTACAGCACCCGGTGCTCTGCAAACAACAATCAACCTCTGCAGCCTGCCTCGTGTGCAGGGCAACCTGCTCATCCCCCCTGACCCCAGGGGGAGAGATGGGAGAGTGGAAGTCTCTCTGAGGTGGGAGCCCCATGTTCTGATAGGAATCTCTGAAATGCAAAGCTCTTCCTATCCCCTTGTGAGTTTGGGGTTTTGTGGTTCAAGAGGTGCTGCAGCACTGCACTTCCTGTGGACGGGTCTGACCTCCAGGACAGGGAGCATGGGCTCAGGTTGACTCCTTGGACACGTTTCTGCCAGTGGTGCCTGTTGATTCAGCCCTGCAAGTGCACGGGCTACGGGAGCTTGTGGTGATGGAGACATGGGCAGGAGCCTTGGGCACGAGAGGGTCGAGGGAAGGGAGAGCAGAGAGCTCGTGGCAGATCTCCGGGCCCAGAGCAGGCAGAGTGATGCCCTGTGAGCACCAGCCCTCACCCTCCCACGCAGAAAGGCTCCAGTGCTCATTGACAGCAGCAAGCAAGGCTGCAGGCTCCCTCGGGGAGCTCCAGCGTGCTGCTTTCTGCAAGGACAAATCTCGACCTGACTGCGCTACTCCCCTGGAGACAAGGCAAAAGCTTTGCCTGCACTCGAAGCTGCCACTACCAAGTTTCCCAGCCAACAGCTCAGCCTGACCCTCCTGGGTCTTCAAAATGCTGGTGGTCACCTGCCAGAAGAAGGATTGGATCCCTGAGGCACGGCCAGGCTCTCGGTCAGGCATCAGCTCTGCTCCTTAGGCTGGCAGGTCCCAAGGGCCTCCTGGGCAGTGAGAGATCCTTCACAAAACCATGAAGGTTGGAAAAGATCTCTAAGATCATCAAGTCCAACTGTTGACCCAACGCCACCATGCCCATAAACCACATCCCAAAGTGCCATGGTTACATGTCTGAACCTCTCTAGGGATGGTGACTCCATCACTTCCCTGGGCAGCCTGGGCCAATGCCTGACCACTCCTTCAGAGAAGGAATTTGTCCCTAGCCAAGAAGAGGCAAAAGCCAAACCAGAAACAGCCTCTGTAATGAAGGCCTGAGGAGAGGCAGCCTTGCAGACAGGACACCCCCATGGCTGTATCCAAAGCTGACAGAGTCCTTGTGTCACAGCACTCACATTCCCAAAGCTGGTGTCTGAGCCACCAGCCACAAGGGCTGTTCACCATGGCTGTTCCTGTACCAATGTGCTCGGCCCTGGGCAAAGCACAGAGGCCTGGCCAGGATGGATCACAAGGCAGGATGGCTCCAGAAGGAGATGGGCATATGGAAGAGGGGGACACGGGGTAGGCACACCTGTGGCCAGGAGGGATCCTCCAGTGGCACACAAAGGGGGTGACAGGTGCCACTGGCACGGACACAGAGTCAGGGCACAACTCCAGGCCCTGCTGGGAAGGTCACAGCCCTGTTTTGACAGTGCTGGGCTGGGTCATAGCATGAGGTTTCCTCTTCAATTCTAAGTATCTTGTCAGAGCTGGAGAGATGCTAGCCAAGGGATGTAAGTAGGTCTCGGAAAAAACACCTCTCACCACCTGTTTTCCTCCTGGAACACCAGCAGCTGTCACCCCAAAATCAGTGGGAGATGCTTAGGGGTGTGGAGGAGGCAGCAGGGATGTTTCCAGCAGTGTGTGGAGGGCAGGGCAGAGGGAGAACATCACAGATTATTATTAACTTGGCCTTGTGGCTTACAGGATGAAGACCGTAATAGCTGTTGAAGGCAGGATCTGGTGAGTAAAGCCCAAGTGGATAACAAACGCTGGAGAGGAAGAGAAGAAGAGGGAACAGGGGGAAAAAGATCCTCCACAATGAAAATAATCCCAAAATGTGTTGTGCACAACACCCAGTGGAGGCTTCTAAAAACAGCTTGTGCAAAGTTATTTTAATCTCACTTTTGACAAGCCAGAGGGTGTGAGGGAGAAGGGAGAGCACAGGGATTATCCTGGGGACCAGGGCTTCACTACGGTGGCACAGGCAGAGGCATGATCCTGGGACACAGTCCTGAGCAGGAGGAGATGTGGACACAGCCCCTGCCATGGGTTGAGGGCATCAGCACAGCTCTGAAGAAACACCCACAGGGGCTGTGCTGCAGCCAGGCTGTCGGCAAAGCATGAGTGTGTCAAAGGATGAGGTGGGGAAACGTGTTGGTGCTGAGCCCAGGCTCCAGCAGGAAGGAAGAACCTCACAGAACAGGAGGGGAAAGGCAGAGCAGTCTTAGCACTGGCAAGAGGGGAGCGCTGGGGCTGCTGGAGTGACCAGATGTGTGATCAAGAGGATGATTTGACAAGAACACCAGACAGGGTGGGAGAGGTTATAAGGCAAATTAACCTTCAAATGCTAAAAGCTGGGGGCAGAAGGGAAGCTGGCTCCTGAGAGCCCACGAACAGCCACCCCAGAAGGCATGGGGCAGGGGAAGCTTTTGTGACAGCAGCCTGGAGTACAGAGGGATCTCAACAATCCTTGACATGCCCTGCAAGATTGCACAGGACTCTGGCCTCTCAGCACAGAACTGGGACTTCCCCAGAGGGATGAGACCAAGCAGGAGAGATTTCACCTCCTCAGCACATGGCTCAAGCTCTGTCTGCAGGATTGCCTCACGCAGACCATGAAAACACAAGTGGAGAGGTTTTCCTCTGGACACAGCCACCGAGGAGCCCAAGCAGTAACCAAGGTGGCCAAGATCTCCTCAGATGGTTCTGCTGCTGGCACTAGGGGAGTTCAGTTTTGGCCACGTCCCCACTGTGCTGGGGGACCCTGCCCCATGGGTCCTGGGGAGTGAAGCCAAGTGGCACCTCACAGCATCTTGCAGAGCAGAGAGGCTCCAGAGTGTTGCCTTTGGACTCCACATGGAGCTGCTCAAGATGTGGATGTACAAACTCGGGCACAGAAGGGGCCTGTCTGCCCCATCAGCCACCAGCCCAAGCCAAACAGCTCCTGTCCAGTCTCCTCCTGGAGCTAAACAAAGCAATTCATCACCACATGGCCGAGTGTCTCCTGATGAATGAACTGGGAGGAGTCACAAACCACTTTTGGCTACTCTGTGCTCCAGTTACCTTACAATTCTTCAAGTGAAATTTCATCCCACCATCAATATGTTGGCAGCCAGCTGGAGATCCTCACAACCCGGAGCTAGCGCTAACTCGAGGCGAGACCCAGCTCCAGGGCTGGAGGCACGGGTACTGCTCCCCACGCTGTGGCCGCTCCCGGAGGCCCCGGCTCTCGCTCCCCCTGCGGCCATTCCCGGCCCTGCCTCCCGTGCTGATCCTGGGAACACCCACCAGGGACTCCCATCCACCCACGGAGCAGCCACCTGCTGGGCCACCTCCTCTTGAGTGGCTTCACTCCTTCCCAGGACTGTTTCTCCCCCTAGATCAGCCAACTTTCAAGCAGTTTACAAACATCTGACAAACGCAAGTTGATGATGCCACCACATCCTTCTCCACCTCCTTCCAACTGCCTAACAGAGCTGGAGAAGCTCCTCTCTGTGCAGGGACCTCAGGCTTTGGGTACTCCTCTGTCATCCCAGGGTCCATCCATAGGGATCTGCAGTGGCCAGGTGGTGCCCACGCAGCCTCCTCATGCACCATTCTCAGCACTTCTGCCTCTGGCAGCACATTCCCACTCAATTTCCAGCTGTGCAGCCTTGGCTTTGGGTGCCTGGCTGCTGCCACCCTCATGACATGGGGTGGAAAGCTTGAAGCTCACTCCCTGCCTTACAGAAGGGGCAGGATCTGCCCCACCTGCCTGCCCTAGGTAGTTGGCATCCCCTCCTGGGGCTCCCAACAGCCTTGAGACTCCTGAAACTCTTCTGAGAAAGCCTCCAGGTGGAAAAGGAGAGGATAAAAATGGCCACAGGTGGCAAACCTTCACTACCAGCACAACCCTGGCCTCAAAAACTTGCACAGGAGTTTGGCAACTGTTTGACACTCAAGAGCTCAGGAGCAGCAGCCACACAGGAAGCCACAGCGCTGACTGAAGGCAAACAAAGAAGTAGCCACAGCAAACACTTCAAACAGGGTAAGCACAACACCTGAGGCAGGACAGAAATGAAAAGCAAAGAACAGGCATCTGCCAGAATGCTGGGGTAGGACAGAGGCCAGGAGAGTTGGAGGGCAAAGCCAGCAAGGACTGGGACACAGCACTGGCCTCACAGTGCAGTGCCATAGCCTCTTTCTGCTCCAGACCCTCTGCAGCAGCATCAAGGGACAGTGACCACATCCAGACAGCAGAAATGCTCCAACTACCTCAGGCTGGAACCTGGGGACCCTCCTTGCCCAACGTGCTGGATGTGCTGCCACTCGCCCAGGAGGGCAGGGCAGGAGCTGGAGGCAGGGCACAGCACACAGGCAAGGGCAGAGGGAGCTGGGCCTTGGATGGGGAAAGCCAGACACGTCCAGATCTGACTCAAACTTCCAGCTGCTCTGGTTTCCCAGGCTGAGCCCAAGGGCAGAGACACGGCTGGCGCAGGCCACCCTTACCAAAACACACTTCCCTGGCTCCAGGCTCCAGAGGGAACTCTCTGTGTTGATCTTGTGGGTGAGTTTCCCCTCCATGAGGACACGCTGGCTGCTCCCCTCCAGCACCGCGACACGAATGGCACCACTGCTGATATCCACAGACACCTGGAAATGCAGAGAGAGGAAAAAATCATCAGGAAGGTTCCTGTTTGCCCTCTCGCTGTGCTTAGTTGGGGTGCAGGGTCAAGTGCACTCTCTGGGGATGAGAGAAAGAGAAGAGCTTTCAGACCTGCACGTAGCAGGAGGGTGGGAATCCCGCTGTCATCTCAGAGCAAACAGCAACAGCTTGGAGAAAGGAAACCTCTCCAGGGAGTGGAAGGCAGCAGGGCCCAGCAGACAGAGCCCTGGAAGGATTCGAGGCAGCTGGCTCTGTCACTGTGACTGCCCTGTGCCTCAGTTTCCCCACAGAGAACGCCAGCAACACTCCAGGTCTCCTCCATATGGTGCTCAAAGGTCGCTGCCCCACAGGCTGCCATCGAGCTCCGTAGGAGCACAGCGGGTGCCCAGCTGCCACCACGATGTGTGTGTCTCCCTGGAGGCCAAGCACTTCCCTACTGAGCAGGTGCAGCTGGGGGATGTCCACCCCAGGAAGGGCTGCAGTGGCTCATCCCCCTTCTGCTGCACCACACCAAAAGCTCCCTGGCTCTGCTTCCACTGCTAGAGTCAGTGCTGGGCTTGGCCCAGGCCTCCCATCGGGTGTACAAGGAGGGGCTGTGCACGGAGGGGCTGCTGCAGCATGCTTTCCCATCTCCCCGCTGCGGGGGCGAGGGCACAAGGCAGCTCTGTCCCCAGGAACGGGGCCAGCTCCTGCCCGCAGCAGCCATATGGGGAGCCCTGCTCTGACCTGCCGTGCAGGTGACACGGCTGCCCCCCGGGGAGGCAGAGACAAGCTGCAGCTTTGCAGCACGGACACAGTACCCTCGCTCTCTGGAGAGACCATATGCTCCCTTCTTTCCCCTTCAGCTCTCCACTGCTGCCAGCAGAGCCCGAGCCAGGCTGGGGGCTAAGGGAGGACCTGGCTGGGAGGGGGCAGGGTTGTGGCCCCCAGCGCTGCCCTGTCTCTGGCCTGAGAGGAGGAGACTGCGGTGAGATTTGCCTGCATTCTCTCCCAGAGTTCCCCCAGATCTTCCTCCTGCTCTGCAGATCTCATTTGAAATGTTACTACATTATCCATTACCTAGGAGATTTCCAGCGGCTCTCTAGCTCCGCGCAGGCAAGACACAGGCAAAGCTGCTCCAGCCGGGGAGGGCCCCGCGCCTGCAGCTGATCCACGCCACCCAGACAAAGCCCCAAAGCCACCGCCTGTGGCAGGAGCTGCCAGGGCTTCGGCAGAAGCAGAGGAGGCCCGGCACAGGCTGACACCAGGACTGAGCTCCCACGGCTGTGAGCAGGACCACGGTGGCAAGGGCCTGGGGAAGGGACACAAGCTCTGGCTCTGCCCAGCACAGGGTGACACCAAGACTGAGTTCCAGCACCAGTGGCTGGGAGCAGGACTGTGGCCACAGGGCATCAGGGAAGGGACACGAGCACCCCTCGTCCTGTCACCACAGGCCCTGCTGAAATGTCTGTCTCCATCCTTCTTATCGGCCCCTTTAAGTACTGACAGGCCACAAGCAGGTCTCCCTGGAGCCTTCTCTTCTCCAGGCTGAACAACCCCAGCTCTCTCAGCCTGGCCTCACAGCAGAGGGGTTCCAACCCTCGGATCATTTCTGTGGCCTCCTCTGGACCTGCTCCAACAGGTTCACGTCCTTCTTATGCTGAGGACTCCAGAGCTAGACCCAGCACTGCAGGTGAGGTCTCCCCAGAGCAGAGTAAAGGGGCAGAATCCCCTCCCTTGATCCGCTGGCCAAGCTTCACTTGATGCAGCCCAGGTTTCATTTATCCTTCTGAGCTATGAGCACACCTTGTCAACTCTTGCCAAGCTTTTCATCCACCAGTACCCCCAGGTCCCTCTGCACAGGGCTGCTCTCAATCGCATCATCTCCCAGCCTGTATTTATATCGAGGATTGCCCCAACCCAGTGCAGGACCTTGGATTTGGCCTTGTTGAACCTGACATGGTTCACACAGATTCACTTCTCAGACCTATCCAGGTCCCTCTGGATGGATCCCATCCCTCAGGTGTGTCAACAGCACCACTCAGCTCAGTGTCAGCTGCAGCCTTGCTGAGGGTGCACTCAATGCCACTGTCCATGTCGGTGAGGAAGATATTAAACAGCACTGGTCCCAGGATGGACCCCGAGGGACACTGCTTGTTACAGATCTCCATCTGGACACCAAGATACCCACCACTACCCTCTGCATGTGACCACTCAACGAGGTCATTACCCACAGAATAGCCCACCCACCAACTGCACCTCTCTCCAATCTAGAGAGAAGGATATTATGGGAATTGTGTCCAAGGCCTTGTGGAATTCCAGACAGATGACACCCACTGTTCCTCCCTTGTTCACTGATGTAGGCACTCCACCACAGAAGGCCACTGGTTGCTCAGGCAAAAGCTGCCTTTGGTAAAGCCATGCTGCCTTGAACATTAGGAGAGGGGTGGAGAAACTCACATGGAAGAAGAGGTTCAGACTGGGCAGCCTTAACCTAGCCACTGTGCTGCACAACCAGCCAGTGCCAGAAGCAAACACAACACTTGTTTCTACCTGCTGCTGGCAAAAAGGCTCCTCCTGGCATGTCAGCCCACTGGGAGCAGTGTCAGGGGACAGGAGCAAAGCACACACTGTCAGAGAGCCCTGACCTACCTCGTGTGGAGAGCAGTGTCCAAGTGGTGGTGCCCAGTGAGCACAAGGCTAGGCACACCTGGGCACCACCTTCCTGAGCACCTGGGTGGAAAAACTGCCTCTGCTCAGCATCAGCACCCCAGTGGGGACTGGGGGACAGGCTCTCCAAGGGGCTCTCTGTCCTTCCTCCCTCTGCCTCCTGCACCATCCCACCCTGCTGCACTCGGGGCACACCTGGCCAGCAAAGCTGGGCTTTGCCGGAACTGGGCACAGCTCAAGTGCCAAGGGTGGTCCCACGGGAAGCACACTGTGCCAGCAAGTGCAGCCACAAGCAGGGCTCCCCGAGGCTGTGTGTGCCCCAGCAGGTGCTCCCCAAGAGCCCCTCTGCCCCCCCAAAAGCCACCCAGTGCTCCCAGGGAAGGCAGCTCTCGGCTCTGTGCCGTGGCTTCCCACCAGAGCGATTTCTGTGCACGCTGAGCCGCCCACAGCCGCCCACGCAGATCAAACAAGCAAACACAAGCCTAGGAAGGAATCTAGCTCATCTCCACAGAGCCAGGCAGAGAGAGAGGCTGCTGCCATTATCTCTATTTAAGTGCCTGGGAAGTGCTCAGCTCCACGGGCCCCTGTTGTGCCTGTGAGTAGATCAGGGAGGTGGAGACCCCCGAGGAGGATGCTCCCACCTACCCCATCGCCCGTCCCCGCTCCACGGCCACTTCTGTGGAGCTCCATACAAGGAAACCTTCAGCTTGCCTGAGCAAAAATGTGCCATAGCAACAGCCTGAATCCAAAGAAGTGTCATAAGGAAGATTTTGAGCAGCATTAGAGCTGGGCAGGCTTGGAGCCCAGGGACCCAAGGGGGAGGTTTTGAATCTCGCCCTGGCAGGTAGGAGCCCAGCACCTGCTAAGTCTTTAGAAAGATTAAGCTGCATGGTGGGTGTAGGGGAACACACCAACAGGGTGCAGGAATGCCATCAGCAATGCATCTGAAGACCATCAAGCTTTAAAATGGCTCTGAACCACCCTGCCCTGGTCCTTGATCTGGCTTATCTGCTTCCAGGCCTCCGTGGCTGGAAGAGGCTTAAAGAATCGCTTTAAAATGAAAAGTTGTCTGCCAGAGGAGCTCTGCAGGAACCAACCACCAGGAGATGGCTCACAAGGAGAAAGGAAGTCCAAATCTGAGTGATCAATAGTCCTGAGAGGGCAGTACAGGCAGGAAGAAGGGCCAGGCCAGGCAGAGCTGCATAGGAGGGAGCTGCCCCAACAATCACCCCCTTGACAGGCAGGGGCTTTTCCCAGCAATGGCACAGGCTCGAGTCAAGGAAAGGTCCTGTCCCAGCTCCTCTGAGCATCCCCAAGGCCCTGGGTGGGACAGGACAGGGCAGACAAAGCCTGATGTGGGGTTTTATTTGGCAAGGGTACCAGCCCCCTGGCACAAAGGGCACTTGCCTGGGCAGGGAGAGGCATCATGATGGCCATAGGATGCAGAGAGATGGAACATCCGTCTGGATGCCCCCAAAGCCTTCCAAGAAACAGCCTGAGCTTGTTTCAGAGACCTGCTGGGAGAGATGCATCTCCCGGTCCCCCACCGGCCCCGTGGCAGCCGCCTGCTCCCTCACCCCTCTGGTCCAGGCTGCTGCTGCCAATTACACTCTTCTGGCATGCTGAGGAGCTGTGTAGGCTGGAGCCGGGGAACAAACCCAAGTGTGCTCATCTCAGCCTCCCTGGAAGCAAAGGAGAACGGGAGGTGGGGGAGCAGGGACTTCTCAAATGGAAAAATACTGGAGCAGCCATGGGGAGGGCAGGACTCGGGGGAAAAAAGAGTAGAGGTCAAAACTCTGGGTCCAACCCATGCCAGCCATGAGCATGCTCCTCTTGAGTCCCTCACTGGGAGGGAACAGAATCACAGAATGCTTTTGGTTTAGGTCAGAAAAGACCTTTAAGATCATGGAGTCCAACGATTAACCAGCACTGCCAGGTCACCACTGAACCAGGGCCCTCAGCACCACATCTACACAGCTTTTAAACCCCTCCAGGGATGGTGACTCCACTACTGCCCTGGGCAGCCTGGGCCAGGCCTTGGACAAACCCTTTGGGGAAGAAATTGTTCCTCATGTCCAACCTAAACCTCCCTTGGCACAACCTGAGGCTGTTTCCTCTTGTTCTATTGCTTATTACTTGGGGAAGAGACCAATTCCCACCTGGCTCCAACCTCCTCTCAGGGAGCTGCAGAGAGTGAGAAGGTCTCCCCTGAGCCTCCTCTTCCCCAGGCTAACCAAACCCAGTTCCCTCAGCTGCTCCTCACAACCCTTCACCAGCTTCCTTGCCCTTCTCTGGATACACTCCAGCACCTCCATGTCCTTCTCGGAGTGAGGAGCCCAAAACTGAAGAGGCAAAGGAAAAATGACATGACTGTTCATGGCCACCAGCAGAGAAGGCAAGTTCCCACCTAAGCCAAGGAAGGAGGTGAGACCTCCCTGCCCACACAGGCAGCTGGGGAGAGGGTCTGGACACTTAGCCTATGGCCCAGCCCCAGCTCCCTTCGACCCAGAGCAGGTGAGATCTCACCTGCTCTGTGCCTGCTCCACTTACTGAATGCCAGAGGAGCTGTTCCAGCAGCTCCTGCTTGCAAACAAAAGGCAGGAGACAATCCCAGCCAGAGGGAGCGACCAGGGAAGGAGCTCCATCCACAGCCAGCTCAAAGCCTGTGGAAATCAGTGCAAGTGGAGAGAAGTGCAGAAAGGACCACGTGCTGCCAGAGCAACAGGACAGTGCAGTCACAATGGGGACATGGCCAGGCTGGGACTGTTGCTGCCCACCGGCCACACCCCCAACACCGGGGAAAAGGCACAACCACACCCTGCACCCTGAGTAGGGAGGAGGAGGAACCTGCTGGCTCCAAGCACAGCCTCCTGGGGAATGAGAGATGTTGGGAGACCCACCCTGAACAGCTTTTACCTGTTTGCCTTTTAGGATGTGCTTGGGCACAGGCACTTTAATCTCCAGGTCGCTGTAGTCTTGGGACCAGGCGTAATTCTCTCGCACGGCTCCATTGTAGCTGTCAGGGTTTGTCTGGAACTGCTCCTGTCTCCTGGGGAGGAAGAAAGGGGTGACATGCTGAGTGTGAGAGAGATCAGAACCTGGAGAGAGAGCAAGAAATGGGAGAGCAGGGTTCAAGTGGCAAAAAGAGAGGGCAGAGCCTCTGCTTGGCCATGCTGCAAGCATCCCCAATGCTTCAGGCCAATGCCCAGCCCCTCCCTTGCTGCTGGCCATGGCTAGGATGGGAGAAGGTTCAGGTCAGCAGCCCCAGGGTGCAGAGGGGCCCCAGCCACCCTGCCTGGTGCAGGTGACAAATGCACCTCTCTCCCCAGCGTGCTGCAACGCAAGTCAGGCTGCTGATGGGACAACTGGTGAGGCACACAGCAATCTGACTGCCCAAAAGGTGCAGAGCTGTTCCCCAGGACGGCTTCATGGCTAACTCTGCTCAAAGTGCAGGTCTCTCCTTCCCCTCCACCTCCCTGCTGCACACACCACACCCCTTTTCAGCAGGGCAGGAGAAGGACATCTGAAGAGCCAGCCCAGCATGACACTGGAAGGGGGCAACTGGAGAAGTGGATCATGAACCACACTTTGTGCAAAACACTGCCACTGCCAGCTGCAGAAAGCTTAGGAGGCAGTTGCAGAAGTAGGATGGGGTTTATCAGATTGACAAACAATAATCAATACAGAGTTCCCAGCCAAGAAAGGACATCACCACCACACCCATGTCCCTTTAAACTGCTGGCAGGCTGAGGAGCCACTCCACTGAGACCTCCCGGAGAGGCTTTCAAACACAATCCAATCTCCTCTAAAGATAGCTGCGGTGCTAACAAAAGGCAGAGTTATTTTAAAATGTTTTGCTATGCACCTAGGCTTCAATCTGGAGCTGTACAAACACGGGGCTGCAGCAAGTTATGTAAGGGGGGGGACCGGTGACGAGTGACCCCGGGCGGCAGCCAGCCCTGGGGACCACATCCCCCTGTGCCCACGGCCCTCCTGACACCCCCACACCCAGGGGCCCCTGCCAGCTCGGGCTGGGGGTGGCTTCCTGCAGCGCAGCACCCTGAGGATTATGTAAGAGCCATCGGTTTGAATTCAGCCCCGAGACGGTGGCAGGGTGCTCCCAGGGGCTGCGTACACCCAGGGCCCCCAGCACCCCGGCTGCTCCTGCTGCGCTTGCCCGGGGCAGCACCGGCGGCTGGCAGTAGGTGCTGATTTCGGAAAGCACCGCAGCACTTTTTTTTTTCCGGGCATCTTGGCCTTGCCGATCGGTCACCCATTGGGTGCCCATTGCCATGGAAACGGGGTTGGCATGGCAGCGGATCCTGCGCTGGCGCGGGTTGGCTCCAGCTGTCGGCTTCCCAACCACCCCCGGACTGGAGGACTCCAACAGGCTGGAGGGCGAGAGGGGGAACGGGGCAGGCGGCCGGGGGCTGCGGGGCCCCGCTTCCACCCCGCGGGAAGTGAAGGGCTTGAAACAAAGTGGTGTGGTCCTGAGCACCTTCTCCTGTGTCTGCAGGTCCTGTCCAGCCAGCTGGCTTCAGTAGGGACAAGTCTCTACTTGTCCCAGAGCCACGAGGACAGGTGCCATCGCTTCTCTGCTCCTCTCCTTTCCCCAGCACCAGCCTGAACCCCTCCAGATACACGGCGTGACTTTGGGGTTGTCCTGCGCATAAACAGGAGTTGGACTCGATGATCCTTGTGGGTCTCTTCCAACCTGGGATATTCTGTGAGGCCTTCCCACAGGTCACCGTTGCCAATCTCAGCTCCCGGTGTTCAAAATCCTTGGGTATGAAACTAGTGGGCTGACTTCATGCCCCAGAACAGGATCTCAAGGGGAACTCCTGAAAGCCTCAGTAAATTCCCCTGCAAGTTTAAACGACTGCTCTTGAGCAAGCGAGGATTCAGGGTGACGAATGCATGCCTCAGCCTAGTTAGGAACCTCTGACAAGTGGCTGACAGCTCCACCATCTCCTGGAGCAACATTTCCTTTCCTGGAGGTTTTCCAGCTAGATCCTCGCCTGGTCCAACTGTGCTTAGCACATGCCGGCGGCACTCAAGAACTTGGACCCAGCTCCCCGGTTAGGAGGCAGCTTCCCTTGCTGTCCATACACAGGAGATGGCCTCAGCCAGAGTGAGTTGGGCTGAGCCGTGCTGCCATGCTGGAGGTGGCTCTCTCAGCCAAGCCTGACCCTTGTGCCGCTTCGACAGCAGCACCGGGCCGCAGGTGAGAGGATTTCCTGCGGGAACACCATCGCCAAGGGACATCCCTGTCCTCAGAGCCACCAGGTGAAGACCAAGGCTGGAGCCAGAGTGTGGTGCAGGCTGGATCCTTCCGGTGTGATGGCCAGCTCAGTATGATGAAGTGCCTCCTGGGCTGGGGCAGGAGGTGGCAGGGCTGAGGAGAGGGAGGGTGAAAACGCATCAGCTTTTAAACCCCAGGGTTTGGCATCGCATGCACTTGGCTGCTGGGTGGTGGGGATACTGGGGGTGGGTCTGTGTGTTCTGTCTTGTTCTATTTCTGCTCGCAATGTGTCACTTTGGGGGAGGTGAAACCTTTAACAATGCACCCTCGAGAAGCAGCCAGTCTGTTTTTCCCCTCCTAGGAGCTGTACCACACAGCTGCACCATCACCAGGACCAGAGCTGCTCCCCTCTCGGGGGGTCAGAGCCCTGACAGCAGTGCAAGGGGACGAGGACACACGGAAAGGTGACAGTGGCACCGGGAGATACCAGAGAAGAGGTGTTGGTGTCACCAGGATGCACTTGAGGAGACGTGGCAACGTCACCAGGAGGTTGTCCAGGAGAGGTAGCAGTGTCACGAGGACATACTCAAGAAGAGGTGTTGATGTCACCAGGAGGTACTTGAGGAGAAGAGGCAGAGACACCAGGTCATACCTGAGGTGAGGTGGCCTTGTCACCAGCCCCACACACAGGTTTCTTGGCATCTCCTATCCCAGGATTTCCAGTTCCGTGGGTTGGTGACACAGCATGAGCCAAGTGACGCAGAAAGGGCGATGGAGCAACCCTCTCCTCTGCAGACACTCGGCTGGACACCTTTCCATCCTCAGAGAGCAACAGCTCCAGCTCTGTTGAAGCGGCGCTGGACACAAACCAAGAGCAGGAACCAAGTGCCTAAGGATTTGGTTTAATGTTTTGCAAGAGGAGAAGTAGGGCAGCTCACCGAGAGCCTCTCTGCCAAGCACCTTCGGTGTAGGAAAGCAAAAGTTAAGGGACAGATAGAGCAGCAGAGGAGCAGCTGTCCCTCATCCCAGTGCTGCAGGCTAAGGGCTGCAGAGGTGGGAAGAAAGCCTCTGCCCTCCATGAGCCCTTCCCTCCACTCAGTGGAGGAAACAGAGGGGAATGATGTTGTACAGAGTCACCCTGCCAGCAACGAGCAGAGAATAACCACCCCAGCTCTGGATTTTAGGCACTGTCAGAGGCCCTGCACCACGCACGAAACCTTCTTCAGGCTCAAGAGGTTACCAAGAATGGAAAGATCTCATTAAGTAATAATGAGGTTCCAAGCAAGCAGGAAAAGAGAGAATCGGGCACAAGGCATCCGTGTGCCTAACCCAAATACACAGGCAGTGCACAGGGCCTTCCAGGGAGGTGCACCCAGCACCATCCACCCAGGCAGCCTTCAGTGCAGTCATCAGACGTTTGGATCAAGGCTGCTGCTCTGTGACAGCCGCCTAGAGCGAGTGGCGTCCATCAACACAATTAACCTCACATCCCTGGCACTGTGATGACTCAAGGAGGCTCTGGCAAACTCAAGAAGAGAAGCTGCTGCTGACACGCAAGCGGCTCCAGGAGGCTGCAGGACACCCTGTGAGACTCCACCGGGGCTGCAGCTGAGGGCCCTTCCCCTTGCACCCTCAGTACCTCTGCAGACAACCCCAAGTTGAGTGGCAGTGCTGATCTCCTGAAGGGCTGGAGGCTCTCTCCTCACCTGCAGGAAGCCTCAGAGCTCAGACTTACGATGGGAGCCACGACCAAAACCAGAGTGCAACAAGACCCTTTCCCACTGTATCCCATTGTATCATCAAGCCTGGAGGATGCTGGGGGGAGAAGAGGCCAAGCCTCCCCTGCCCAACGCACCACGCACAGGAGACAATACCTTCACTGGCCAACACAGCAGCCAAAGAGTGAATCCACCCAACCTGCAGCAGCTGGAGTCCTACCAGCTCCACAACACTGGACCAAGCCACTCTGACCCAGCCCCTTCTGGGTGAGAAGCTTGCTCTTTTCCAAGCTCACACTCCCCAGGGCAGCTTTTAGCCTTCCCTTTTGGTTTCCGAGTTATTTACGGAGCTGCTCAAGAGAGCCAAGTTCCTGACATTAGGCAAGTTGAAATGCCACCCCCAGCCTGCAGGAGAGCTCCAGAGCCTCGGCACCAGAGGGCTGGAACTCACCACTGTCGGGATATTTAGGTCAAGGACAGCAGGACACACTACTGTTCAGAAGGGTCCCCTGGGATCCTTATTGTTTGCACAGAGCTTATACAACCTTGGGCTTCAGAGGTCTCCTCCAAGAGACACACAGAGCCCAGCCAGGCTGGCTTCAACTATAGCTTCCCTGGAAAAAGGGAGTAAGGAGACAGAAATCCAACGGGATTGAGCTGTGGGAGCACAGGACAAGGTGGCCTCTTGGACACCCATGCCACTGACACAACCTCCAGCCTCTCCCGATGGCACACAGAGCCGTGCCAGACCCACGTGCTCACAGTAGTTTTCCACACGAGGCCATTGCTGGTGAAGCAGGAGATACTAACCCAAGCAAACAGATTCTGCTCTTTTAAATAAGAATCAGGCACACACTGTCCCTCAGCCTCAAGCCCTGGGATTTTCTGCTTGTTAAGAGAAAAATTTATAGGTTTTAATTTAGTTATTTTTGGTCCTGGGACCTAATTTTGGAGCTCAGTACCTTGGTAGGACAACCAAAGCCCTGAGCGGTTCAGTGCATGACAGGGGAACTGGTACTGCACTGCTGATCTCAGCAGCCCACCCAGAGGAGTCCGATTCCCCCAGAAAGCACTGGAGAACCAGACCCTGAATGATTCCTTGTCACTGTGAAAGGATCATTGCAGTCGAGGGCTGCCCCAGACAGGGAGCTGGGAGGATCTCATCCTCAGCTCAACCGTTCCAACCCTCTGAGAAGATGCCTCCCAAGCAGTTAAGTTGCCACCACTGCAGGACCAGGAGCATGAGGATGCTTAGGTGAGAAACAACTGAGCAAGTGAGGAGCAGTCAGCCTACAAACAGGCTGAGGGGAGAAGACACCAAGGGAAAACCCCACACAGGGTAGAGAATCAGAATGATGGAATCACAGAATTGTTTTGTTTCGAAGAGACCTTTAACACCATCAAGTCCAACACTGCCAGGTCACCACCGAACCATGGCCCTCAGCACCACATCTCCAGGGCTTTTAAACCCCTCCAGGGACAGTGACTCCCAACGCTGCCCTGGGCAGCCTGGGCCAGGCCTTCACAACCCTTTCAGGGAAGAAATTCTTCCCCATGTCCAACCTGAATCTCCCCTGGCACAACCTGAGGCTGTTTCCTCTTGTTCTACTGCTTATTCCTTGGGAGAAGAGCCCAAGCCCCACCTGGCTCCAACCTCCTCTCAGGGAGATGGAGAGAGCCAGAAGGTCTCCCCTGAGCCTCCTCTCAGTGCTGCTGCACATGAGGGCTGGAATTCAGAGACAAAAGGGATAAAACCACAATGCACCACAAGACATGAGACATCAAGTGCTTGCTCTGGCTCTGCAAGCCACCAAGCTGCTCTTGGCCAGTGGCTGGGGGAAAACACGCAGGAAGCATCACCACACGCTCGTTCTGCTCTCCTCTTCCCCAGGCACCTGTGTGGAGGGAGGCAGGAGACTGGGCCAGCTGGAGCTGGGCTGCACCAGGTCAGGCTGTTCTCTGGAGCTCTGTCTGCCTCCTGCCCGTGACAGGCCCGGGCCGTGCCGGGGGAATTCCTCAGGCGCACAGGAATCGGAACCAGGACAAACTCTCCCTTAATATGGATCAGGATCAGCTCTGCCTTTCTGGGGCAGGCTGGAAGAACAGCATGGACTCTGCAGTGAGCTCACCACAGAACCCCACAGGGACATCACCAGTTTAACTGGCTTCTGGTCTGGATGGTCCCAGACAGAGGCTGCTGAACAGGAGCATCTGTGGGTTCTGTTCTGAAAAAGGCTTGAGAGATGGAAGCTTCAGACAACAGCTCTGAGTCACACAAAGCCGGCCTCAAAGCCAGCAGCACACACTGACACCTCCTCTGCATAGCCCTGCTCCTCCACTGAGGATGACCAGCAGCGAACATGCCCTCCCTGGCACCCTGAGGAGAGTGAAGCCACGCCAGAAAGCCCATCCTGCAAGCACCTTCCAATGAAAGAAACCCATCTGGGCTTCCAGCAAACCCGAGCTGCTGCTAAGTCAGATTAGATTCACACAGAAGCCTCATGGAAATTTCCCAGAGCACTGCTGTGTCATCTTGGGGACACTCCCCAGTGTGCCCCACAAAGGGTTAACCCCAGCCCGCTGGGCTCCAGGAATGGATGTGGCTCTCAGGAGTAGAGAGCTGGAGCACTGGAAATCTCAGCTCACCAGATTAACACATTTCAGTTCAATTTTGCTCTGCCTCTCACTAGGGACAGAGAGATGGAAAGTGCACAACTGATTTTTGTAGGTCACTGCTGAGCCCTGGCACCTACTGTCAGGGATGGCAGAGCAGCAGGCAGGGAGCCCCACAGCAGAGCTCACCTGGACAGGGTGGCCAGTGAGGGCCAGGACAGGCCACTGGCAGTGCTGCTGCCTGTTCATCCCCTTCCCTGGCACAACCCTGCTGCCCACACAGGCTGGGGGCACCCTCTTCCCCACGTCCTACCCCACACAAGACCAGCAGACTCTCCTTTGAGGTTCAACCAAGGCAGTGGTGGAGCAGCCAACAGCCTCTTTCTCAACAGAGTCTCGTCCTGCAACCTCTCCCTCCCTCTTCGTGTGGAAGGAGGTTAACAGGCAGAAGACTCCAGAGTTTAGCTCTGCTCTGGCTCAGCAGCGTGAGTCATCATGCCAGGTCCCCACATACCTCCCCAGGGGAGAGGTGCCACACATCCTCCTCATCCCACCCAGTGTTCCTCCGTGCTCCATGTCCCCTTGGTCCCATTTCAAGCCTGGGCACACTCTGCATGCCCAGCCTGGGGCACGTGGGTGCCACAGCTCCACCCCCAGCTATGGCCCAAGCTAAGCAATGGAGCAGAGGGACCAGCAGCTGCCCTGACTCCCTGCTGCCTGGGGCAAGGCAGGAGCCAGGCTGGAGTCACCTGGGGGAAACTGCCATCTTTTTGGGAAACCCTTCAACAACCTCATTCTTCTCTGGGAGACCTCTCCTGCCTGACAACTGACAGCCCTCCTGCTCTCTCTAGCAGGCTATTCTCCCAAGGTCCAAGATGGTCTCTAAGCCACAGCCCAGAGCTGCCCCACCCTGAGCACGCCTGACCCAGAGGAGATGCAAGGGCTGGATGAAGAAATATACGAAGGCAAAATATTCACCAGCACACACAGGCTTCCAGAACTGCCACTACCAACCTCCTGCCACTACCTCTTGCCTGCACAGACAGTAACCCTTGGGATGGGGCTGGTGGGATGGGAAGGAGAGGATCCCCCCCTGTTCATGCTTGCAGAAAGAAAGGAACAGAGGGGAGCCAGGAACCGGAGGTGGGAAGCAGAAGCCAAGCACCCAGGTCGGACTGTGCAGTGCCACACGTGGGCTGCTGGGCTCTATTTTAAATGCTGTGTGGCAAATATATGCAGGATGAGATCCAAGCTGGGGGAAGGGGAGGGTGCCGGGCGTGGAGGTGTTCAAAATTAGGAGCTGAGCTCAGGCAAGGATGGCTTCTGGGAGCAGATGGGGGGAGAGCTGAAGCCTGGGCCTGTGCAAGCCATGCAGCTGCAACACTGGCCCCAGTGAACAGCCCCGCGGTGGCGTGCGAGGGGGACACAGTTCCCTCTGCCACCCAGTGAGGCAGGGACAGCTGGAGAAGGATGGCAAGGATACCCAGGGCTGAGGAGTCAGCTTTTCCAGGAGCATGAAGGAGCCCTCTGGTCCCCCTCAGCACAGCTCCTGGCATGCAGGTCACCCCAAAGACACCTCAGCCCCTGTGCATCACCACAGACACAGCTCAGCAGGTTTACAGGGCAGCCTCCCTAGCAGAGAGGAGCTGCACTGCCTGCCTTTCCCGAGCAGGGAAGGCAAGGAACTCGGGGAGACCTGGCCAAAACACAGGCAGAGAGAGGAGCTGAGCCCTGCCACCCTCCTTGCCCACGGGCAATCCCCCACGCCTGCAGAGCTGCCTTCCCTCTGCTCTCCCCTTCCGGCCCGGCCCGGCCCTGGGAAAGCAGCTCCCCGCTCTGCCCCGCAGGATGCCGACGACGAGCAGCACGGCAGCGCCCGGGCACACAGCGAGGCTCTGATGGGAGCTGGCAGATCTGGGCTGGTACCTGCCCTACATTTCCAGAGCAGGCAGGTTGACAGAATGAGCGAGGTTTTATATAGCCTGTGGTGGCAGCGGTTTTGTGGTGGCGGGGGTGGGGGTGGGGGGAGAGGAAGGGAGATGCAAAATATTTTCATCTGAGCTCTCTTCTGCGTTCTTGCTGCTGGAGACACACATTATTCATGCACCCCTCGTAAGCAGGCTGGTGGCTCTGGGCTTTGCTCAGAAGGGGCTGTGCAGAATTAAGCAGCCGGTTAAATTATTAATAGCCTGCCGGGGGGTGCCCCGGCCTCCGGCTCCAGTCCCTGCTGCTTCTCGGGGGCTCCAGTGCCCCCCAGAGGCACCACAGCCAACTACAGCCCTCTGCCAGACCCGCTGCCCGCTCTGCTCCCCTTACAGCCCGCAGACACCCTCTGCTCCCGGCCTGGAAACCAGCGCTCCTGCACCCGCTCTCGCCCACCATCCACCCCAAACGGGCCGGCACCAAGGGGCTGCGAGGGTTCTACCCCACCAGCACGTGTGGGGCAGGGAGAACAGGAGGAGAGGCCCATCAGGCAGGGTAGGAGCCACAGGGACAGCTGTGTTCATTTGAAGGCACTTCCTGAGAACCACCAAATCGTTTTGGTTGGAAAAGACCTTTAACATCATCAAGTCCAACCATTAATCACTGAACCATGGCCCTCAGCACCACATCTCCAGGGCTTGGAAACCCTTCCAAGGATGGTGACTCCACCACTGCCCTGGGCAGCCTGGGCCAGGCCTTCACAACCCTTTCAGGGAAGAAATTGTTCCCCATGTCCAACCTAAACCTCTCCTGCTGCAACTTCAGGTTGTTTCCCGTTATCCTACTGCTTGTTCCTCGGGAGAAGAGCCCAAGCCCCACCTGGCTCCAGCCTCCTCTCAGGGAGTTGGAGAGAGGCAGAAGGTCTCCCCTGAGCCTCCTCTCCTCCAGGCTGAGCAAAGGCCCGAGTCAAAATTTCATGGGGCAGAAGGTACCAAACACTGACTGCAAACAGGCACAAGTGGCCAGTGCTCAGGCCAGCCCCACGGCTCTGGGGGGGGCTTGAGCCTCTCCCTCTGGTCTCCACATAGGATAAAGCCGGGCTGGAAACACACAGGCCAGCCCCATGGCCAGGCAGCCCAGCTGCAGAGACATGCCTGCTCCAACAGGGCTTTTTTTGGCTCGTTAATTCCTCACCAGGAAGGTGTCAGACTGACAGCCCTGAGGACAATCTTCCTTTTACAGGACAGCTCCAGCACAGGCAGCAGAATGTGGCTTTTCAGGTGATTTCATTTTTGGCTTCTGGCTTATTTTTATCCTGTGGGCTGTGTGCCAGAGCAGCCAAGTTAAGCACAAGCCCTTCTCCTTCTCTCCATGGATTGAGTTACTGGCCAGGTGCAGCCAGTTCCCTTCCCCTTCCACCCCACAGCTGCTGTGCTTGAGCCTTCCTCTACCACTGCCTCAACTCGAGGCTGGAAGCTTTGCCATGGTCCTGCAACTTCTCATTCCACTGCCCCCAAGATTTTGGTCCTCAGACCACCCCTCCCACACACTGAGGGCTGACAGCCCCAGAGACTGGGCTCTGACCCCTCCCTGCCCCCTGGGGCCAGCCCAGCCCTTGGGGCTCTGCCAGCAAAGCCCACTTCCCTTCAGCAGCTCACTCACTGCTGCTGTGCCTACAGCTGGTCTGGAGGATGAGAATCACTGCCCCAAGCTGTTCTCCTTGCTAAGCACCACGGGCCAGAGGGATGGACAGCAGCACAGCCTTAGGGTAACCAGTGGGGAGTGGCTGGGGGGTGGCATGGCCACTGCATGGAGCCCAAGCACGAGAGACAGCAGAGAAGGGAGGAGTACTCAGTGATGGGCTACAGCCAGCTCGTGGCATCACCCCCAGGGCAGGGTGAAGTGCTGACCCCTGGGCTGTCAGGGGGCATCACAGCTGGAAACTCAACGGTGTGGGAGGCCCTGAGCAAGGGCTGGGCACCTCTGCCTCGGCTTGGGGGTCGTGGGGATGCTCAGGGAAGGACAAGTGAACCCTGCCCAGGAGCCTGTGCACAGGTAAGCAGTTCACAGAGGCTGTGCTGGCCCTCTGGAGCTCACCTCCCACTGCCCAGTGCACAGAGTGAGCCAGAAGCCACAGACACCCTTGAAGGACTTTGAAATGAGAACAGCTCTGTACAAAACAAGGCTGCCTAACTCTGCTTGAAAGCAACCAAGCCTGGTGAAGGAACACAGCAAAACACTGCAGCGCTCAACTCATCTTCAAAGCTGGCCCTGCTCTGAGCAAAGGCTGGGCCAGACACTTCTGGAGCTCTCCAAACCCAGTTTCTACTGCATGCATTGGATGCTGTGGCTGACCTTGCTGCCTGCCATGCACCCAGACCTGCCTGCACTGACTGCGTGAGCCCTGAGCCAGCTGCTGGGAGCTCACTGCACACCAGGGGAGTCTGACACTGCGTTTCTGTGAGAAAAGGGTCACAGGGTGGTGCCAGGGTTTCCCAGAGCTGCAGAAGACAGGATCATCAGCCCAGCTGTGCCAGAAAAGGGACACTGCTCACCACAGCCAGCACAAGGAAGAGCTGCAGGGACTGGCCCAGCTCTGTGGGGCTGTGTTCAGGGACATGCCCCCTGGGAAACACCAAACCACCCACGGGAGAAAAACCTTTGCCCTTTTGTGGAGAATTACAGGAGTGCCCACAAAGGAGGGCCACCTCCCCAAAAAGGGCTGCACAGCAGGACACTGGACACCATCTCCAGGGCTTTGCCTCCCCCCTGCCAGGAGCACGAAGAAAGCAAGATCCTTACGTGGGCAGCTCTGGCGGCTGGGGCTCTGCTGGGGCAGCAGCTCCTGGAGGCTCCACGGACACAGGACCAGGGGCTGTGTCCTGAGCTGACTCCAGTGTGTCCTCAGCTCCTCCAGCATCAGGTGACAGAACGTGCTCTTCTGTCGTCTCTACCTCCACTTCCTGAGCTGCAGGGGGCAGTTTCACCCTCTCAGTGGCTGCAGCAGACTCCTCCTCCTCCTCCTGCTTCCTCTTTAGCTTTGCCTCCAGCTCCCGGCGCCTCTTCTCGTCGTCCTGCCGGGCCATCCGCTCAAAGACCCTGAATGCCTGGAACAGGAGAAGCAAACCAAGCAGGTCACCAGGCTGCCAACTTCGGCCTGAGAAGGACAGGAGAAGTGTCGCATACTTGGGCCACTTACTACTGTCCCCCCACCTCTGGGCAGCACATGTCCCCTCCCTGTCCCCCCCCCCATACCGACTTGCTTCTATCGCCCACAAAATGACCAGTGAGCATTTCAGAGCCACAGGGCCACGGTAAACACTCCTCTGAAGAAAGCCCGAGCTCCTGGGAGCTGTCCTGAACATGGGTTGTGTTCTGGCAGCTGAATCACACCAGCCTGGAAGGAGGCTGCTTACCCCAGAGAAAAGGAGAGCACTGAGCTCCGAGGGACTCACTGCTCCTCCAGCCTCCTCCTCCTCTGTGTTCCAGGGCTCCCCTCTGCAGCCTGAGACCCCCTGGGCTCCTCACTCACCTGCAGAGCCCAGTGCTCTCCCACGGGGCTACCCCAGGGACACAGGGGGTGACAAGGACCCCCTCGTGTTACGGACCACCACAGGGAGAGGGCCAGGGAGCTGCTGTCAGCCTGACCCACACGGCGAGGAAAATTCACCTGCTCTGAGCCGAGGAACACCCCAAATCCTGGCATACCCCTAGTTTTATGAGCTTGTTTCCTCCCTAGTAATAAAGATTAATGACAGACAGGAACAGCCCTGAGTCAGAGACCTCCAGTGCTGCCCCAGCACGAGGCCCAGACCAGCAGCAAAAGCAGCAGGACTGAACTTTTGCCATCTCTCACCCACGACTGCAGTGAGGATGGTGGTGGCTGTGATCTCCTGCTGAGCAGAGTGTAGGTCAGATCCCCCCATGGCTCCCAGGACCTTAGCCTGCCTTCAGTCGTTCTCCAGCCTTCCTGCTCCCCTCGCTCACGGTGGCAGCTCCCCAGGAGTCTGCCCTCACTCTGTGCCACTGGCTGATGTCCTCAGCTGGAGCCAAACTCCGGTGCACTAAGACACCCTGGCTTTTGCCATGAGTGTCTCGCAGTCCCTGCATGCCTCCGGGGCTGCTCGCTCCGTTACAGGGGTGATAGTTCACGTTCACCTGCCAGGATACCTTTCCCGCCTCCTCCACCCTCTCTCCGGACAGAGTCGGTAACCCGAGGCTGCTGGGCCGGGGACACGGCCCGCTGGGCTCGGGGGAAACAGACAGGACAGATACGGTCCAGCGACGGGGACGACACCCGCCACCAGAGCCTCCGCCCCCCACCGACAGCCAGCAAGGCCAGACCTCGTCACCGCCACTGCCCGCTGAGGCCCAGCGGCCCTGAGCGACCGCAGCGGGCTCGGGCGCCCCGCCAGTACCTGGAGGGCCATGGCCTGCGCCGCGCCGGGCGGGAAGCCCAGGCGGTCCCCGGGCCGCAGGAGAAGCCGGTAGAAGTCGGTCTTGCGGTAGAGAAAGCCGAAGAGGACGCGGAGGAACTCCTCCACGTTTCCGACGTGCTGCAAAATCCCCAGCAGCGCCTGGTCGTACATGTCGGTGAGCGCGGCCGCGGCCTCCATGGCGGCTCGGGGCCTGCTGTCACGGCAACAAGAGCCCAGAGCCACTTCCGGTCCGCCCGCGACGGCCACTTCCGGTCCCGCAGCCCTCTCCGCCCGCACCTTGGCTCCGCCCCGAAACCCGTTCCGCGACGCGGCGTTCCGCGGCGCCGTCGGCCCCCCCCGCTCCCCGGCCGCTGTGTTTCCCACGGGACCCCCAGCGTCCCCGAAGTGGCAGCGGTGGCCCTCCCTGAGACTCGCTCCGACAGGTCCATGTCTCTCCTGTGCTGAGGACTCCAGGGCTGTCCCCAGCACTGCAGGTGAGCTCTGCCCAGAGCGGAGCAGAGGCGCAATTCCCTCCCTGCCCGGCTGGCCACGCTGCTGCGGGTGCAGCCAGGGACGCTGCTGGCTTCTGGGCTGGGAGCACACATTACCAGCTCGTTTAGTATCTTCATCAGTGGCATAGACAGCATGTTGGCTGCACCCTCAGCAAGTCTGCAAGCTACACCAAGCTGAGAGGTGCAGCTGACACACCTGGTGGGATCCATCCAGAGGGACCTGGGCAAGCTTGAGAACTGGGAGAACATCATGCGGTTCTACAACACCAAGAGCAGGGTCCTGCACCTGAGTTGTGGCAATCCTCAGTATCGACACAGGTTGGGAGATGATGAGAGTGAGAGCAGCCCTGTGGAGAAGGATTTGGGGTTGCTGGTAGCTGAACAGCTGGACATGAACTGTCAGCGTGTGCTTGCAGCCCAGAACACTGTGGCCAGCAGGTCAGAGAGGGGATTCTGCCACTCTGCTCTGCTCTGGGGAGACCTCACCTGCAGTGCTGGGGCCAGTTCTGGAGTCCTCAATGTAAGAAGGTGACAGGACAAGGGGTGAGGGTTTAAATTGAAGAGGGATATTTAGACTAGATAGCAGAAATGTTTTCTGCTGAGGGTGGCAGGACAGCTTTTACCCACCAGTACCCCAAGTCCTGCATCTTTCCTGTCAAAAGAGCCTCATTAGCCCTGGGGTCCCATACCGAGGTGGCAAGACTGAAATCACTCACTCCTCAGCCTCGTGAGCTGTTGGTGACAGCACCTGAGGAGGTCATGGTCCCTGGGCCAGGGTGTCCTGTTGTGCAGGGTGGCTGTCAGCTCCCTGCTGGCCCTGTGACCGTTCCTGGAGAACGGGGCGGAGCTGTGGGCTCAGCCCCAGGTGGGACTGTCCCAGCCCTCGGATGGAGCTGCCCGAGGGGATGTTCTCCTGTCCGCAGAAGGGCAGCTCCCTCAGCTCTGCTCCAGCAGCTCTCCATGAGCATCCAGGAGCCGTCTCCACGCATCCTCCCCCTGGCTGTGAGGTCATGGCAGGGCCATGAGGTCACAGAGGCTCACGGTGCCCGTGGCTATAAACAAGGACAGCTCAGCAGCAGCAGCAGCGTGGTGTCAGTGCAGGGGCTCATGGACCTCGTCCACTGCCTCCTCCTGGTTGTCCTCCTCCTGGTGCATGTTGGGTCTGCCCAGGCTGCCCCGTGGCTGGCACAGGGAGCAGGTAAGCAGGCAGTCCTGGTGCAGCCTTTCCTGGCCACTGAGATCTCCCCAGGAAGTGCGGGAGGTTTGGTTTCCCTCCAGTGCTTTAGTGAGGGATTCCCCTGTGTGTTTGAGAGCTCTCATGGCAAGAAAGCCCCAAGGGGCCCTATCCTGGTCCTTCTGCTCCTCAAGGGGTGTTGCACATGGCCTGGGGGAGGGTTTGCAGAGCTGCCAGGAGCCAGCCAAGAGGTCCCCTGCCCCTCTGCAGCCTTGCCAAACTCCACCAGCTAGCAGGTCTGGCTCCAGTTACCTGAGCCCCTTCCAGCACCTGCAGTTCACCAAAGCAGAAGTGAATGCCATGAAATATTTCTGATCTGTGCTTGCTCCTAGCTGAGGGTGGTGGCAATGGTGATTCAGCTTCTAAGCTGGGTGTTGGTCTGGAGCCACTGGATCAGCCAGGAGGTAAGTTCTCCTTGCCCTTCTTGTGAAGAGAGAAACATTGCCAGTGTGGCAGGAGCTTACCCATGGCAACCTTGCTTCAGCTCCTCTGAGGGATGATGAGCTCCTGACTTCTCAGCCAGTTCCTGTCCTGGAGGTGCAGAGCCATCCCATCGGTAAGCCTGGGGAGGGAGGAGCATTCCCCTGCCAATGTTCTTTCTGTGTGCAATGCAAGCTGCTCCTGGGCCGAGGACAGAGACAGGCACGTGTGTGACCTCTCCTTGCCTCACTCCCTGCCTGCTGCTGCCGTTCAGGGCTGACAGTGGAGATCACAACAGGTGAGAGAAGCTTCTCTGGGTGTTTACTTACAGATCTTCCTGGAGGGAGAACATATCCAGCTCCTCCTCAGCTGGATGCTGCCTTACAGCCTGGCTGGCCTCCCCGGGGTGAGTGCTCTGTCTCTGCTCATCTCTCAGGCTCAGCCCTGGGCTTCTCTGGTCTATCCATGTGGAACTGAACCCAATACTTCCTGTTAAGGTCTTCCAAGATCAAAGGATGCAGATGAGAGAGGAAAGAAATCGCTGGAGCTATCTGAAGCCCTGATGGCAATCCTGGAAGAGATGCAGAGGGAGCATGGTGTGTGTGTTTCACCTTGCCTTTGGCCAGGGGCTGCAGAGGCATCCTGAAGAGGTGCAGAGGGAGCGTGGTGTGTGTGTTTCACCCTGCTTTGGCCAGGGGCTGGCAGAGGCATCCTGAAGAGGTGCAGAGGGAGCGTGGTGTGTGTGTTTCACCCTGCTTTGGCCAGGGGCTGGCAGAGGCATCCTGAAGAGGTGCAGAGGGAGCGTGGTGTGTGTGTTTCACCCTGCTTTGGCCAGGGGCTGGCAGCCCACGCAGAGGGAAGGGGTTGCTCAGAGCCTGTCAGCAGTGGATGCTGGGTTACACACCCCGGGTTAAGTAGAATGGGAACAAGGTGCCATGCAATCTCCTCCTGCCTTTGTGGCTCAGGATTTGCTGTCTCCTGGTAGACTGGAAAGTGTCTAGCCCCTTCATTTCTCTCCAGGAAGGACATGTTTGGGCTTGTGACCAGGTGCACCCCAAACTGCACTGTGCTCCTGGGGAGGAATTGCTCCTTCTAACCAAAGTAACCCACTTCATTTCTTCCTGAAGAGAGGGACCGTGAGGCCTTGGGGAAGGAGGTGCCTCAGAAGGGAGGCAGCAGTCTCTCAGTGCCAGGTGTACGTCGTTCAGGAGGTGTGCCAGGTAACTGCTGCCCTTTGGTCACCAGTGAGTCCCTGAGTGCCTGCAGGCTCTGCCCCCTGTGCCCACTCCTCACTCCCTCACATGGTATCAGCATTGGCACGGAGCAAGTGCTGTAAAAGGAGCCAGGAACAGCTCTCTGAAGATGGCTGCCATCTCTGGGGTGTGGAGATGAGGGAGAACACCCATGGCACTGGGAACACTAGATTATGGCCATCTCAGAGTGTAAGTAAAGCTGAGAAAAGAAAGAGGCTCCAGACATCATCCATTTGCTGAGCTTTGGGAGTTTCCCTGGCTTCTACTGAAACCAAGGACATGTTGCAGCCCCAGGATGTCCCCAAGTGCAGAGATGCTAAGGGAGGAAGAACATTTCCTGTCAGAGCTGCTGTGAGAGTCTCTGCAGTGTGAGGACAGTGACATGCAGCCTGGTTCCTGCAGGTGTGGGTGACAAGACAAACACACAAGCTGTCAACCCTGGAGATTTCAAGAAGCACTGCATAGAAGGTGCCATGGCAGTCCTGGGCTCCCTCCTCTTTGGGATGTTGCTGTCTGCTGGGATCTGCCTGTGGAGGAAGAGAAAGAAGTGAGTTGTTGCTGGGGGGGTGGGGGTGGTGGTTCCAAATATCTGTATTAGATATCAGCCAGTTCAGGGGCAGGGCATCCTGGAGTGCTGAGTTAGCTCCTGGCCAGACTGTCCTAGGCTTCTGCTCTAAGATGTTTGCACTGGTCTCTCAATTTGTGGCTGTTCTCTTCTCAAACCACTTCTTACACCAGTGGGAGTTAAAAGTGACCTTGGCTCAGCAGGAGCAGACCCAGTGACAGCAGGTTCCATGCCCTGCCCAGCTTTGCTCCCCTTGCTCTGCCTCTGTGGCACGTGGAGAGCAGCCAGGTCTGGGTGATGAGGGCTGGGAGGAGATGAGCCATGAGCAGGCAAGCAGAGGCCAGTTGAGAGGTGCAGAGCCCCTGGTTTTCTGCACAGAGATCTCTGTGCCCACAGCCCTCAGGGCACCAGTGCCACCCCTCACCCCTCCCTCACACTCACCCAGCACTGCAGCCCTGGCAGGGCCTCAGCTGCCTCCTCTCTCTGCAGGAGACACTCTGCAGCTGTGTGAGCCTGGACCAGCAGCAGCAGCAGCAGCAGCAGCCACCCCTTGTGCCCAGGTTTGGGGTGTGATGGAGACTCCTGACTGGCAGCTTCAGAGATCAGTTACCAGTTTCAGAGAAACACCAATAAACACAAAGCAGTAGCACAGCTTTCTGAGTTCTAACAGCAGCAGACCCAGGAATTCACCAGTCCTGGGCCCCCAGGAGTGACAAAACCAGGTCTTGGGCAGCAGGCTGGGGAAGGCTGGGATGGAGAGGGCCACCCTCTTGAATACAATCGATGCCAAAGATGGCTTGGCACTCCCAGGGGGTCTGGATCTCCCCTCACTGTGTCACCTCTCCAGGCAGTGTCCCTGGGAGCCTCTCGCTCCCTGCCCGAGGCAGTGGCTGGCACACACTTGGCTTTTCATGGAATCACAGAATCATTAAGGTTGGGAAAGACCTCCAAGATCATCAAGTCCAGCTATCACCCTCTCACCACCATGCCACCAGGGACAACATTTCATAATGAAATAATTTATTCTTTAACAGTCAAACCATAACGAAGTGTCCATGAACACAGCCAAGGGAGTCTAAACCACGTCGCTCCTAGAACACCTGTGCTAAGAACTGCAAGAAAAAAGCACCATCAGATGGTCCTGACCTGGGATCCAGGCTGCCAAGGGATTTACAGCAGGAACCCAAGGGCTGGAGAGGGAATTCCCCTTCCTGCTGCTCCCGAGCTCTCAACTGCCCCAAATAACAGCGATGCTGGAGGGGGTTCGCTTATTGGGAAGCAAAAAGAAGTGGGGGGGGAGGGGGGGAGAAGAAAAAGATGGAAAAGCACAAATAAAATGTGTTAGATGTGCTCAGATGGTTCTGGCTTGGGTGGTTTGGTCAGAGAAATGAGGAGGATGAAAGAAACCTGACAGCTCTTGGCTGATTTGCACACAGGGAAAGGAAACAAAGCGACCCCGAAAGCGTGTGTTCGACTCACACCCCTCTGTGCAGTGACTCCTTGTAAGTGCAAGCTACAAAAACGTCCTTCCTGAAGCTTATTTCATAGGAATGCTGGTGGATCAGTGAATTCCAGGAAAAGGCTGGCATGGCCCTGGCCATGGAGGGACTGAATCCTGCTGCTGCTGGTCCAGGCTGGGGATCAACGGCCAGGTTTCCAGCCTTGTTCCAGGTTAGTGCATTGCTTCGGAGCGTTCCCGTTTCTCTTCGCCCTCAGGACAGGTCCCAGCAGTGCAAAGGTCCAAGAATTATTAATCTGGGACAGCAAAAAAGAAGAGGGAAAACCAAAGCAGCCCCCAGAGTGCATTTCCCCCACAGAAGGAACTCAAAAAGGCACAACACTGAAAAAACCACTAACAACTTACAGCGAATCAACACCTAAGTCTCTACCTAAAGAACAGCCCAAAATCAGCTGATTCCTCCCTCCCCACACACCCTGACATTGCCTTCCTCACCCTTTCCTGCTGGAGACCTGTGGCTGGGGTGGGATTCCCGAGGTGGTTTCTGGCAGAGAGAGCAGGAGCACTCTCAGCAAACGCCCCCTGGAGCCACCAGCTGCCGAGCACTGATTTTCCTTTCCTTCTCTCTCTGCTTTTCACCTTTTTGCACTTTCCCCCCCCTCTTTTTCAAGCATGGGGGTTTCAATCTTGCACACCGAGGGCTGGCTCAGGTGTGCCAATGCTAAAGGCACCCAAGCTGCAGGTCAGGGAGAATCTGCTGGACACCGGAAAACTCTGGCTGCTTTAACAAACAAAAATCCCCTGTGGGTTGGATCCTCTCTCTTCTATAACCCAGCATGTGCAAGAAGATGGGAGATGTCAGAGATTCCAGCGATCCACTCACCCCATCCCCCATCCTCTTGCTCCTCAAAGGCTTCAAAGGACCCAAAAAGAGATTCAGAATTAAAAAAGCCAAACCCAAAGCCCTGAGTTTTCTATTGCTCACACTTTCTGGTAGCGAAGTCTCAGTGTTTCTGGAAGGGATTTGTCCAGGGAGGATGACCAGACTAGGAAAGGTCCTTGGACAGTGAAGCAGCTCTGCGCTGGGTGCTGGGACCTGGCGGGGTGCTGGGGTGAGCTGGTGGCAATGGGGACTGAGCGATGGGGACCGAGGGAGAGGTTTGCTGAGGGGACAGGGAAAAACCTTTCACCAGCTGGAGGGGAAGAGAAACGTCTCCGCTAGCAGATCTCTGCGGATCGAAGTTCCCAGAACAGCTACAAAAGCAGAAGTTGTAAGAACGTTCTCTGCAGTACACTGGCTCCGTAAAAAAAAAGGAATAAATAGTACCCAGAGCTCGCGGGGCTGCCGGGCGTCTCCGAGCGCTCTCCGGCAGCACCCTCTGCCGGCGGGGCGGTGGGAAGGGCTCTGGCCCCTTCTTGGCACGTTCGGGCTTATCTCCCCGAAGCAGTGACCAAATTCCTTCGTGGGCCTGCCCGAGTGCCCGAACGGATCCCCTGCTGGCTGCAGAAGCGCTGCCGCGGGGCGCCGGTGGCCGGAGGCTGCCCCGCTCCCCGTCACCGCCGGGTTATTGCTCAAGTGCCAGGCGCTGGCTCCGGCCGGGGCCAGGCAGCGCTCCCACGAGACGGATGAGGCATTCTCTTGGTTTCTTTGTGCTAAAGGGATGGAGAAAACTTTGTTCATCTCTCCGAGGTAGAAAAACATTTGTCCCCGAGACAAGAAGCGTGAAGAGGAAACTCCAGGAGCTGCTCGCCCCAAACAGCGACGGGCAGGAGGCAGGGCAGGGACGAGGAGAGGGACTGGGGCCACGTTTGCTTCTAGGTAGGACAGGAAACTTTCCGGACCGACCCAAGGCTCTGCGAGGGGCGGGGGAACGGTGCCTGCTGAGCCCCACAGCACCCCCAGAGCTGTTCCCTCGCTCCAGGAGGACGGCTGCCTACGGCTGCGCTGCTACCCTGAATATTTAGAGTCGGCGGAGGGAAGCCTGGCACAATCCCTGCGCCCGACTGAGACGTGGCCAAAACGCTCCGTGTGCCTGCTGCCGACTTGCTGCTGCTCTCTCCTGGGTCTAAACCACGCCAGAGGCCACCTCTGCCTTCAGATCCATGCCTAAATACTTCGGAACTGCACTCTCCGTTTTGTTCCTGCCGCTGATTATCAGGTATGCCGAAGGCGGAGTCGGGCTGGAATACTGAGCGGTGACAGCAAGCCAGGGAGAGCTTCTGAGGTTGCTGTCACTGCTGTGATATTCTCAGGTGCTTCAAAACGTGGCTGGAATGTACAAGAGGAGTTTGGGGATGGGAAGAAAAGCCAGTGGCTGCACATGGAGGCGAGCTCCGGGGAGCAGCTTGGCATCCACGGTGGTTCAGGACTTGGGCAAAGCTCAGCTTCCTTGTGGTTGGTGGTAGGGTAAGATTTTGTGTGCAAGAGAACAGCAGGATGGCCTGGATAAGATCCAAACAGGTAAACCAGCTACAGGAGCTGCTGCTTAGAGCCCAGGAGAAGGTTTGCAATTGCTCTGAAGCTTCAACCTCTTCACACTGGAGCTGGAATAACCCTCATCACTGCAGACGCTGGGCAGGCTCCCTTGTTCGTCCGAGTCGCTGGGGCTGCTGCTGCTGCTGCTCCAGTCGAGGTCTGCAGGAAGATCATCCATGCTCTCCACATCCACCTCCATCTCTTCTGCAAAAGACAGGGCCAGTGTCATGCCAAGGGCCGTGTCCAGCTCAAGCTCTCCCCAGCCAGCCCCCCTCCAGCCCCAGCACCGTGCCTCACCCTGGTCCGAGTCGGAGCGCTCTGAGGAGACGGTGGATCCGATGCTGTCCATCCTGACCCTCTCCACCCCCAGCTTCTCCAGCTGCCTTTGCAGGTGCCGCTGCTCTCGCTGCAGCTGGTCTATTTGGTGGAGAGCTCTCCTGTCGTACTCCTCAAGCTTCTACAGAGGATCAGAGAGAAGACAGCTTGAGCTCTGTGTGGGAGACATCATTTTGCTCCCTGAGCCACCTAACTACAGCTACCAAATAGCAAGGGGCTCCCTGGCTCCAGCATGCAGAGGAAGTTGAGCACGAGTTGCAGGAATGAAGCTTTCATCCTCCTGCAGGGTGACAGATGTCACAGCATCATGGACTCAGAACTGTTGAGCTTGGAAGAAACCTTCAAGATTATTTGAGTCCAACCATTAACCAGCACTGCCAGGTCACCACTGCACCATCTCCCTCAGCACCACATCTCCAGGGCTTTGAAACCCCTCCAGGGATGGTGACTCCACCACTGCCCTGGGCAGCCTGGGCCAGGCCTTGACAGCCCTTTTGGGGAAGGAATTGTTCCTCATGTCCAAACTGGGCACACCATTGCTGAGCCAAGCCAGGACGCTGTTAGCCTTCTGGGCTACCTGGGCACACTACAGGCTCATCTTCAGCCACTGCTGACCCTCAGGTCCTTTTCCACCAGGCAGCTTTCCAGCCACTCTTCAAAACAGGGTGTGGGATTTGGCCCAGGGATGGAGAGATCTGGACCTGGATGAGGCTGCTGGGGAAGGCATGTGAATGGGTTTCCCCCTCCCAACAACCACAAGTGCACCTCTGCTGGAGCCAGACCTGTCCTATTTATGTATTTTCAGGGTCTTTGATAAGCAGGGAGTCGAATGCAGCCCAGGCCAGCACTCCCCTGCTTATCTCCCAGCTCACAGAGCTCTAGATCCACCCAGACCTGTTCAGTCAAAGTCTAAAGGACAAAGAGTGAACTAGGAAACACTCCAGAAAAGAAAGTGCACCCAGGCTGTCCAGAGAGGCTGTGGAGTCTCCTTCTGGGGAGAGATTCCCAAGGCAGCTGGAGGTGATCCTGGGCAAGCTGCTGTGGGTGACCCTGCTGGAGCAGGGGGTTGGGCTGGGTGATCCCCAGAGGTCCCTTCCCACCCTCCCCACGCTGGGATTTGGGGATCCTGTGTCTCTCTGTGCCAACCCACGATAGCATTAACCATTTCCAACCCAATTAATCTGTTACCTTCACCCTGCTCCAAGATGCTGACCCCCTGAGGCCCTGTGCCCTGTGTGACGGTGCTGATCCCAAAGCTAAGGTTGGTGCCTACCCCACTAAGCCTGATCTATTGCATCTGCCACAGCTTGGGGGGAGGTTCAGTGGCACTGACCGAGCTCATACTCACCTTGATGTGCAACCTTGCTTTGGTCAGCAGGCTGAGTGTGGTGTGCCTGCTGGCATCGGGGCCCAGCGGCACCAGCCCCTTCAGCTTCTCCAAACACAGCCGCAGCTGGGCACGCCTGGAAGGAGACACACGACACACTCAGCATTCCATACCTGCTTCCCTCATGGCATCTCACCCCTGTGAGTGCAGACAGCCAGGGGGGCTGGAAGCTGAGCTGAACCTGGTGCCTTCCTACCCCCCGGCAGCTGCCGCACACCAGCAGCAAGCCACAGCCAGGCTAAAGGATGTCTCCCAAAATCCTGGCTCCAGCTGTGGCCAACCTCATGGACAGAAACCTGGTGGTGCCTTGCAGGCTGCTGCACTGGGAGCTGCCAAAGACCACGACTCTTTGGATGAGGATATCTGCTCTCAGTCTTTCTCCTCCCATGTTGTTGAGTCACCAGCAGCCAAAGCCACCCAGGCTGACAGCACCACCCCTGGGAAGCACTCCCTTTCCCTCTCTTTAGTAGGAACAGGATGGTTTCAGACCCTGCTGGAGCAGGGAGGTTGGACTGGATGATCCCCAGAGGTCCCTCCCACCCCTCACTGTGCTGGGATTCTTTGTGCTGTGCTGTGCTGTGGTCTTTGAAGGTTAACCCTTCACTGCTCACACATCACTGCTGAGGAAACCTCTGGCTGCTCTGGGCCATCCCTTTCCCCATGCTCCAGCACCTTCCTCGTGCTCCAAGCTCCAGCCCCAGGATGTAGGTCACATTCTCGGGCAGCAGTTGCGACAGGCTCGCCTCTGAGAGCCCTGCTGGACACAAGCTGGGGTTTTGCAAGGACCTGCCTGTCTTGTTCGGGGCATCCTGGGAGGCTTCCAGCATTTGCCTACACAAAGCACCTCCTGAATGACAACAGGAACAAAACATGTGCTCTGTGGGTAAACCCTGACACCAAGAGGAGCCTTTGCCAAGGTGATTTCCCTGAGCAGGGGGAGGAAGAGCTGCCCAGAGCGGTGCAGACCTGTCCAACCATGCTGCCATTTACCTGCGGGATCTACAGAGGAGGTGGCTTGGCCACGCTCCAGGAGGGCTGTGGCAGCCAAATCTAAACCTTTGGCTTCCTTGGCTAAAAAAAAAGAGAGCCTGGTCACACTGGCTGCTCCCACCAGAGAGCCAGCAAGTGGCAAAAACCAGTTAGGCAGTGGGGAGTGTTGCAGCCACTCCAGGGACTTCCTGGGTTACACAATGTCATCAGTCAAGCTGGGGTTTCCGTTTCACAGGGAGAGCTGCAGCATCTCCAAAAGCCCATTCCTGCCACCCTTCTCCCAGCTGAGCCTGCTGCTGGCCTTAGGCCCCCAAAATCACTGCCTCACCATAGGAAAAGGAAAAAACACCCCAAGGATTCATATGCCAGACACAGGACCTTCCCAGCTCATCACCACTGCACTCGTTTTCATCTTCCTGCCACTCTCTCTCCCTCCCTGTGTCAAGTCAAGCTACTCCTCATCCAGGGCTGGAAGCTGGCAAACTTTGGTGGAGGCCAAGATTCACCAGCTGGGTGGGATTAGGGGATCTCTAAGGAGGAGCAGAGGAGGAAGGGGCTGAAATCCCTGACAGGCTCCAGCCTCTCTGAAGGGGCAGAAAAAACAGAGCAGTTACTGCACTCACTTGTGCAATGGGATTTCAACATGGCTCTGATCTGAGCAAGGAGAGAGGGAGGCAAGGCAAGTGTGAGGAAATCACAGAGTTGGGTGGAAAGGAAGTTCATGAGGTTCAACAAAGGCAAGTGTAGGGTCCTGCACCTGGGGAGGAATAACCTTATGGAGGGGGACAGGTTAGGGGCTGACCTGCTAGGAAGCAGCTCCAGGGAGAAGAACCTGGGAGTGCTGGGGGACAACAAGCTCAGCATCAGCCAGCAATGTGCCCTTGTTGCCTTAGAAGGTCAGTGGTCTCCTGGGGTGCATTCAGAAGACTGTGAGCAGCAGGATGAAGGAGGTTCTGCTCCCCCTCTCCTCTGCCCTAGTCAGGCCACAGCTGGAGTCCTGGCTCCAGTCCTGGGCTCCCCAGTTCCAGACACGCAAGGAACTACTGGAGAAAGTCCAGGGGAGGCTAGGAAGATGCTGAGGGCACTGGAGCAGCTCTGGCAGGAGGAAAGGCTGAGAGCCCTGGGGCTGCTGAGCCTGAAGAAGAGCAGCCCCAGAGGGAAGCTGCTGAATGCTGAGCAAGAGCTGAAGGCTGGGGGCCTGGAGGTGATCCTGGGCAGGCTGCTGTGGGTGACCCTGCTGGAGCAGGGGGGTTGGCCTGGATGATCCCCAGAGGCCCCTTCCCACCCTCCCCATGCTGGGATTTACACAACTGTGATTTACAAATGCTGATTTTCCTAGTCTTGTCAATAAGATACAAACACCCATGGCCTTTTCTCCCACTGGGGACAGGAGCAGCTCTGCCTCTCAAGACACAAACCAGCCAGGCTCATGCGAGTGCTTTGCTGGCAGCAGGACGTGGCAAGAGCTGAGCCACACCCAGGCTGTGCCAAGAAACAAAGAGCAGCCATAAAGGACATACAACCATGGACAAAGACTGCAAGAGTCATCATCACATGTGTGCACAGCTCTGGCTGCAGCTACCCCACGTTGGGGAGAGCAGGGGGTCACAGGCACCCCACTGACACAGGGCTGCCCCTGGGAGGGGGGATAGGGCTGGAAACCTTCTCCCTGGCATGCTGAGAAGGAGCATGAAGAGTTTTCCCAGAAGCTGGCAGAGGAGATCAGCTTCATTCCTACCTCCTTATTGCACAGCTGCCAAAGACAGGGAATGCTTCAAGTCTGGTCTTGATGATCTTAAAGGGTTTCTTCCCAACCTACATGATTCTCTGAGCCTAAGTCTGATCAGCATCAGACACCTCCTCAGCAGCCACTTCATCCAACCATCCTGTCCTCTCCCTCCCACTCCCCATTTCAACCCCAATCCTGACTCCCAACCCCTGGAAAAGTCATGATTCCCCCAAACCTGTCTCCCAACAAGCCTCCAGCACTGACCTGTTCTTCTCCATCTCATTGTGTGTCGACCTGGAAAAGAAAGAACAGGTTATTAACTCCTCCATCCAACCAGATTAGGATGAGGATTAACGTGGCCTTGGTGAATGGAGAAGCTGCAAACCTTGGGGAGCATCAGAGCAATGAAAATGACTGAAGGGAAGTGGCTAGAAGGGAGAAATCCCTGAGAAATGGCAATACAAGGCCTGTAGAAGCCTACAGTGGGGCTGGAATGCAGAGAGGCTCAGGGTTTAGAACTAGGCCTAGGATGAAGTGCCTGTGTCAGTGCCATGAAGGCAGCACACACTGAACAAGAGAATGCTGGCAGCTCCTGGTGGGGAAGGGGAAGCCCCAAGAGCTCTGGGCAGGGAGGGAAGTTGCTCCATCACCACACAAACCAGCAACCAAGGCTCTGTCAGAAAGATAAGTGGGGTTGGGACACTGCAGGTGCTTGTTTGTTTTTAAAAGCAGCTTTTTCAAGACCTCTTACATATTCTGTGAGGGGAAGATCTGTAATCTTTGCATGCAGTGCAAAGAGATGGGTGCCAGAAACCACACTGCTTGAGGGTGTGCAGCCTCCAAGGGGTCACCTCCTCATGGCAGGAGCCCAAAGCAGCTCAGAACATGCTGGTGACCACGAGCCCCCAAAGTCTTGGAGATGTTCATTCTATCTCCACAGCTCTCTCAGCAAAACTGGGGTGAGCTGCCAGGAAGATGACATGGAAAGACAAGAACCTCTGCATCCAACCATGGTTCAGCACCTCTGCATGACAGATGGTTGAAACCCAGTCAGGGCTGAAGGCCATTTACAAATTCCCCTGAAACTCCTAATTTTGATGAAGCCCAGGAAACAAAAACTGACTTATTTTTGGTTCCTCACTCCAAGAAGGACACTGAGGTGCTGGAGTGTGTCCAGAGGGCAATGAAGTCAGTGAAGGGTCTGGAGCACAAGTGTTGTGAGGAGAGGCTGAGGGAACTGGGGTTGGTTAGCCTGGAGAAACACAGGCTCAGTGGAGACCTTCTCACTCTCTGCAGCTCCCTGAAAGGTCTCTTCTCTCAGGTGACTAGTGATAGGATGAGAGGAAGCAGCCTCTAGTTGCACCAGAGAAGGTTCAGGTTGGATATTAGGAACAGTTTCTTCACTGAAAGAGTGGTTAGGCCCTGGAGGCCCAGGCTGCCCAGGGCAGTGGTGGAGTCACCATCCCTGGGGGTGTTTCAGAGCCCTGGAGATGTGGTGCCGAGGGCCATGGTGCAGTGGTGACCTGGCAGTGCTGGTTAATGGCTGGACTTGATGATCTTGTAGGTCTCTTCCAAACAAAACCATGATTCTGTGACTTTCGTCTCCACTGAAACCAAGTGTCTTCTCCCGTCCCCCCAGACCCTGTTCTGATCATCCTCACGCCCTGATCACATCTCCAACCAGCTGAAACATCACCCATCAGCCCCAAAAACTCAGTGTGGCCTTCAAAACCTCAGCCTCTTCCCTTCAGAGGGGAACAGAGCAGAGTACCAGCACACACTGCAGTGACATGTCCTCTTCTGAATAAAACACAGATCCTGGTTCTGCTCTTCTGATTCACCTCAAGTGAAGAACAAGCTCCAAATCTTCCCCAACGGAAATCTGGAGCACTAAACACCCATGAATTCACGCAGAGGCTGCTTGAGATGAGACCAAAAGACCTCACCTGCCTTCTGCTCTCCAAACAGCCCCGAGACCCTGTGCTGGAGGGAGAGGGAGATGCCCTAACCTGGGATTCTGGGTGTGGACAAAGCTCCCGGAGCATTCTGGGCGGTGTTGGCTGTCAGAGCAGCTGTCAAAGGTCAGCTGTCACCACCTCACATGGATGAGTGTGCTCCCAAGCAGGAAAACGTGACACATCTGGTGACATCGTCACCCTGCTCCTCCCTGGGCAAAGAAGCCACCGAGACAGGGAGCGATCGGCTGCCAGCGGTGAACCTGCGCAGCAGGTCCCAGGGGCTGTCTGAGCACGGCCAGGCAAAGAGGTGGCACTCTGGAGCCAGCCCTCCCAAAAATCAGCCAAGAATCCCACATCAACAGTGCCCCAAGGGGTTTTAAACAACCCAAGAGATGACAATGGGTGCTGGAAGGAAAGGAGTCAGCATGGCCACTCCGTTTGCAAGGCACTGGCTCTGAGGTGGCAGCTTCTGTTGCTGAAGAGAAGAGTGAGGGAATGAAACACAACCCAGAGGTGTGAAGTGAATAATCCTGGGGCATAACTGAATAGTCCCTGACAAAAAAACCCCAAGGTGCTGGGAATTGCTCCTGCAGAGTGATGCAGCTGCTTGAGCCAACTTCAGGCAGGACAAGAGGCAGTTTAACACGCCTGAGAACAGGCTGTGGGTTTAAACTCAACTGCGTCACAGTTCGGGGTGGATTTTGGGGAGGGAAATTGAGAAATTGCCTTTTTCAAAGGAAAGTGGCACCAGATGATGTCATTTAAGTGTAAAACCAAACCAAAAATGTTTTAGGAAAATCTCACTTCCTCAGTGGGAGAATCCTCACAGTCTGTGAGTGGTTTCACTTCCCAAGCTCTGGCCTGAAACCAAAACCCCAGCTCCCACGTTCCCATTGGCAAACCCCTGCCACGCCAGGTGACGGCACCGTTCGGATCTGCCTTTGCCCCACACGGCAAGGTTTGCCCTCCCACGTCACCAGGATGTTCTGGACAGACACCAGCCCGGCCCAGTGGGCGTCTGTCCGGCCGGCTTTGGGGGCTCTGGGAGCTCAGTGGAATCTCTCGATGGAGGCGTGAACGGGAAAGGGGTGGCATGGGGGAGCGGAGGACCAGGGCACAGTGACGGCAGGAGCCTGGCAGAGCCCAGGCACCAGGTGACAGCAGGGTCCTCCCAGCCCTGCCAGCACCCTACCGGATCCTGACAGCCGGTGTCAGGAGGGTTCCCCCTCCACCCCCCCGGGCCCTGCCACATGCCCCGTGATAGCGGGACCTTACCGGGCCCGGTTGCCTGGTAATCAGAGTCCCCCAGCTCTGCCACACCCGAACACCCTGCAACGGCCGGGCCCAGCCCCGCCAGGCCACGGGGCCCTCCGTCCTCCCGTGCTTCCCCACGGTGAAGGGTCCCCCTGCCCCCGTCCGGTACGGCCGTTACCTGCTGCTGCCGCCGACGCTCTTCCTGGCCTTGGCGCGGCGCCGCAGGCTCTCCCCGTGTTTCCCGCCGGGCAACAGCGAGGCGTATCCGTGCTCGGCTTCTGCGGAGACACAACCACCGGCCGCCCGTTACCACCGGGCCCGCCTGGGCCGCCCCCGCGGCCTGGCCTTTCCCAACCGCCTCACGCCATTGGGTGGTGCCGCCCCGCCGCGCCCCTGCCCTGACTCACTTCCTGGCACGGCAGCCAATGGGGGACGGGGAAACAGAAAGGGGGCGGGGCGCTGCTGGCTCCAGCGGGCAGCGAGAGGCCAGAGGGGAAGGGGAACCCCGGGGCTTGACACCCCCACCACGGAGCTGAGACGGGGACTCCCTTCCGGGGCTGGGAACTCCTCCTGAAGGTGCCCGGCAACCTCCCCTCCAGGGCTTCGGCCCCCTGGGGACCCCTTGTCTTGGACTGGGACCTCCCACTCCGGGGCCTCCACCTCCGGGACTGGTACCCCTTGAGACAGGGAGACCCCCGGGGCTGAGACATTCACCCTCCCTTCCCCAGGATTTTCCCTTCCTGGAGCCAGGACCCTCGGGACACAGATCCCTCGGGACAGGAGCCCCCCCCCCAGGACACAGACTCCCACTCACAGGGCTGGAGATATCCCTCTACGGGGCTTGGATCCCCACCCCAGGACAGGGACTGCCACCCAGCCAGGACAGGGAGCCCTAAATCAGGAAGCATGCATGCACCTCCCCCAGGCAGGGCAGGGAGCACCAAGGATCCCCCTCATTCCCCAAGGCAAGCTCCCTCCTACCCAGGGGCCACCCTCAAGCAGAGCACCCTGTCAGGGCAGAGGGCACCCAAAGCCTCCCGGCTCCTCAAACTAGGAGCTCCCCATATCCCACAGCCCCCCGGGGTGGCACCTGTACCCCCGACAGCAGGTGACAAGGGGATACTGGGAGGGGCAGAACTGGCTCCTGCATCCTCTGCCACCCAGCACCTCCATTTTGACCCCAGGGCTCCCTCCCACGGGGTGAGCTGGGTGTTAATTAGCACAAGACAGTAATTAGCAAAAAGCTGGAAGGCAAGCAGCAAATGGAACATGCTGCTGGTGGAAACCACCCAGCTTCCAAAACAGCCCCAAAAAAGGGGTTTTCTGTACTGAAAGGCCCCAAAGAGTCCCTGAGTGCTTTAACTGATTTGTATAAACTCCAGGGTGTTTGTGTGATGCAGGAGCTGAAGCGTTTTGGGGTGTCAGGGCCCTGCACTGCTGGTTTCCAGTAGCCTCCTCACCCCCAATTCATTCCTGAATTAAAAGAAAAACAATGGGTCTGGGATTTTATTGGAACAGGGAAGGTGGTGTCAAAAAATAACAGGAAAACACTACTGCATCCTGGGGAGGAGCAAACCATGAGGAACATGGCACAAACCCAACCCAGACCTCCCGAAACACCACTGCGGCCACGGGGCAGGGCCAGCCTGGCAGGGGGGCTGAAACAAACCCAGCTCCTCAGAAATCCTGTCCTGGAGTAGCCTGGGAGCAACATCCTTCTCTGGGGATGCTTGTGTGTGAGCCCAGTGTCAGGCAATGAAATCCAAGGGCCTGTTGAATCCTCCTTTTCTGTTCATGTACTGCCTGCGAGGGAGGGGAGACACCAATAAACCTTCCCTGCACACCCAGCACTGCAGAAATCAACCCCAAAACACCCAGAGGAGCACAAGTTCCCAATGGATGTCACCAAATCCCAGCATGTGAGGGTGGGAAGGGACCTCTGGAGATCATCCAGTCCAACCCCCCTGCTCCAGCAGGGTCACCCACAGCAACTTGCCCAGGATCACCTCCAGCTGCCTTGGGAATCTCTCCCCAGGAGGAGACTCCACAGCCTCTCTGGGCAGCCTGGGCCAGGGCTCTGCACCCTCACACCAAACAAGGTTCAGGATTTGCACAACTGAGGGCAGGAAACCTCCTGCCCCTGTAGGAGGAGCCCAGGACTGTGGCTGTCTGGCTAAAATGACTGGCAGCAGAGCCCAGCCATAGGCTCAAGTTTCCACCAAAAAGAAACCAGATTAATAAATGGAGGCTTTTGGGGGTAAGAAAGAGAGAAACAGCACAGCACAGGCTGTGCCAACCACAGCCAGGCCACACCAGGAAGATCCTGCTGACAGCCAGTGTTTTCTGTCACTTGTCATCTCTGTGCTTTTACCACTCCCAAGAGAAACCAGAGACCTTCTCCCTCTGATGGTAAAAATCCAAACTCTGCCTTCTGAGAAGCCAGATCATCTCCTGCATGCAGCAAGAGGCAGTGGCTTCGCTGTACGGCCAGGGAGCTTCCTCTGCACTGTTACCTCATCAAAGAACTCCTCTCTCTACCCAACCCCAAGGCTGGCCACAGACCTGTACTTCCTCTTCTGGGACACGTTGATGGCATAGGCGTTTGCAGCACCATCCACCTTCTTGCCCTGGAAGCCATGGAGAGAAAAAGGTCCCAAAACTCAGCATGTTATCCCAAAAAAGGCCATGGCTGAGCCTATCTGGAGACGGCTGTGTGCCCCACAGCACCATCCTGCACTCACCTTCGTCGTGTCAAAAGAGGAGAAGCCCATCATCTTCATCATCTCTATCTCCTCTTCTGTCTTGCCCTGCAGATCTTCCTCTGCCCAGGCAACAAAAGATGAGTGTGACCCAAAACTGTGCTGAATAAGCACCTAGGTCTCCCCTGGGGTGGTCCCAACCCCCGTGGGGAACACAGGAAGTACTGAGGGTGGAAAACCCAGCCCCTCACCTGTGATCTGACGCTCTTTGCTTTTGGAGTCCTTGATCTCCTTCTTCTCCTCATCCCGCCTCTCCTTCAGCCGCGGTGGGGAGGAGGAGCTGGATCGGTGTCGTCTGGGCGACCTGCCGTTGCAAACGCAGGGGGGTTTGCAGCTTCCCCGCTCTGCCACTGCCATTGGACAGCGCTAATGGGCTCCCACCGTCCCCACACCGCCCTCGCCCGTGCTCCCCAGCTCACTCACACCCCGGTATTGGTGTTTCCATCCTCACCTGGAGCGCCTCCGGTGTGGGGAGCGAGACCGGCTCCTCCTCCTGTCCCTGTCCCGGGACCGGGATCGCTCTCTTCGCCTCCTCTCTCTCTCCCGGGAGGTGGAGCGCGAACGCCTGCGCTCTGCTCAGGGAAAGCTCAGCACTCAGTTCAGCTTTTGCTTCTCCATGCCTCTCAGAGAAAATCCTGTCGGCATTGCGACAGCTCCCAAGCACAGACCTCACAGCAACCCTCTCCCACCTCCTCACCCCGACCCCTCCACGGCTGGGCTCAGGGATCCCCATCAGCACCCTCAGAAGTAGGAAGAACAACACGAAAAGTCAGGCGTGGGGTGACCAACTTGGCCGCAGACTGTTCCCCAAAAGGTGAGGCGTGTCAAGGGGGACAGGAGTTGGTGTGCGTGAGGAGGAGGTGGATGAGGAGTTAGAGGAAAAGGAGAAGGATGCGGTGGTAGCAGGAGGCAACACACAGCGAGGAGGAAGGGGCAAAGGAGAAGAAAAAAGGGATCCTCTACTCTGCCCAGAGCGAATCCCCAAGGCCCCATAACCGCCACCCCTCCCTGGAGGAGTTCTCGCCCTCGCCCAAGAGCTGCGGGAAGCGCCGGGACCCTCTTCTCCCCGCGGGCCGGGGCCTGTGCTCCTCCAGATCCCCTCCAGGGGCCTGGATGCTTCTCCACCTAGCGCATCTCGTCCCGCCGGGACCGGATCCGCCTCGGGGCCTGTCCCCTCGCCCTCCCTCCTCTCCCGGTATCTCCCCACCCCGACCCGACCCCTCTCACCCCGCCGCGGCGGCGACCGGGAGCGGCTGCGGCCCATGGCCGCCCCTCACCGCCACACTTCCGGCTCCCCCCAGGAACCGCTGCCGCTGCGCTTTGGTTCCGCAGTGAACACGCTCCGGGGGGAACCCACAGGGCGGAGGAAGCAGCTGGCACGGAGATCCCGACCCGGCCTCAGCTCCAGGCTCAGCTCCACCTCCTGCCGCGGCTCCAGCACCAGGACCAGCTCCAGGCCCAGGCCCAGCCCCGTGCTCGGACCCAGTTGCAGCCCGGTCTCCAGCTGTAGCCTAAAGGCTCAGCCTCAGCCCCAGCGCCAGTTCCAGTCCCAACCCCAAGCTCAAACCCTACCCCGGCCCCACTTCCAGTCCCAACCCCAGGCTCAAACCCTACCCCGGCCCCACTTCCAGTCCCATGCACGGCCCCAGGCTCAGACCCTACCCCAGATCCAGCCCCATATGGAGGCCATGACACTCCCCCAGTCCTTGACCTCCAGAGCACTGGCAGGTGCCAAACACGGGGTTTATTTACAGACAGGCATTAGTAACACAGCGCTTCGCAGCAACGATTGTCAGACCCTGGCGCTTGCCCTTGCCAGCCCCACTCCCACCCGGCAGTGCTCCCCTCCTGCCACGGCAGACCTCGGTGCAGGCAACCCGTCTTGTCAGCCTCATTTTAGTGGGTGCTCAGCAACTGTACCCTCACCAGGGTCCTCTCTGTCAGCACCAAACCCGGTTGAAACACTGGCATCGCGCTCCTGTCATGCTGAGTGTTGGCGTATCTGTGGCTGGAGATGGAAATCTCACCACTCTTCTTTGAGGTGAAGGTGCAAATGTGGAGGATGATGAGCACCAGGCCCACGGGCAGTGAGGACCCACATTGCAGCAGCAGCCATATATAGCCTTCCTCCCTGCTGAAGGCACCAGGGTCTCTCCCTATGCTGCATGAAAAGCCTAACTTGCCCCAGACTTCCATGGCAGGGGGGATATAAAACCCATCACATCTGAGCCTGGGAGAAAAGGGGCTGCAAAGCCCTTGGGGACAAACCATCAGAGGAAAAGGGGCTGCAGCAGCAGCTGGGCTGGCCCTGGGCCACACGGCAGTGTTTTAATTCAGGTAATTGCCCTCGGAGAAAGCGTGGAGGCTGTGGGAGACCATGAAACCACCCCTAGGATGCCTTTCCTGGCCCGGGTCAGGCAGGGGGACAAGCTAGATGACAAATATGGAATATGGCCTCAAAAAGCCTTAAAATCAGTGGCAGTAAGCAGCACCCTGAAGAGAAGAGGCCTGAGCAGGGGCTGGTGTTCACACCCTCCATCAGAGATGGTGATTTTAGGAGCTCATAATTCAATCTGTGCTCACCCCAGTCCCTGGAGGAGGGTGATGGGGAGCTGTGGCTCTAGCCCTGGGCTGGACAAATGCTTTCCCCCCAGAAAAAACAGGCTTAGGTTAGCGCTGGAGCTCCAGCAACCTACCTGCCAGCTGCATTTTTGCAATTTTTAAATGTTTGAGGTTTTTAATTCAGAATTTGTCTGGCAAATATCACAGCCCTGCAAAGAAAACCAACCTGCATTTATAAACCTCGTCCCTTTCCCCCACAGCTCCCTGCACTGGCCCCGCTCTCTGTGCCTGCACTCGACCTCATGTCCTCACTGCCCCCAAAACTGCCACCTGCCTTATGGGCTTTTTCCTCTTCCAGAGGAGAAAACAAAAGCCTCAAAGCAGCAAAAAGGCTTCAAAAACACAGCGGTGGCATGTGGAAAAATCATATTAGGGTAAAGGAAACACAGTGCCCTCAAAAGGGGGGTTCTGGGGCTCCCTGATACAGCCCAAACCCTGGGTGGATGCTTGGGCTGTGGCAGGGAAGCCCTGTCCCCACGCAGACAGGCTTAGGGTGAGCAACCCCAGGAACTGGTAGACACCTCCAGCTTAAAGGGAGGGTAGGAGCTGATCCCGGTGGTTTTGTCCCCAAAATAGCCCCTGTGGGGAAGACTGGCATTGCTGGTTTCCTTTCGAAGGCAGTCATGTCGCTGTAAGGAGCCGAGAGGTTGTGGCGATGGTTGTGTTGTTGTAGGGAGCGCTAGAGGCAGGGCTGGGTAGGAAGAAAACGCGAAGGAGGATTTTGACTTGGGCTCAGGAGCCCAGAGCCGGGGAAAAAGCAAAGATCCGGCCTCGGGCAGATGGAGGAGTGCTCACAGAGCTGGGGGTCAGAGCGAGCAGAGTCATGGCACGGCTGAATGTGCCCGTGCCACCGTGAAGCGGTGCTGGGAACAGGGGGGGTGGTGTCGGCAGTGCCTCTGACCGAAGTGAATTTGGCAGCGTGTGTTCATCCCAAAGTAGCACTTAGTGAGTGAGGTTTTGCTCAGTTTTAAATAACACAGACACTTCCTGGAGGCTCTTTTCTTCTCCCCTCTCAGGTGTGGTTTGTGTGGTGTGACAGGAGCTTTCCCAGCAGCCTGAAATCTTCCTGTGGTGAATAGGGGAGATGGTGGCACCAGGTGAAGGACTGAAAGTGGCACTCTTGAGCCCCGGGAGAGGAAGATTCTGATCCAAGAAGGAAAGGCTCCCAGGCCTCTCCTCCAGGCAGAGCAGTCTCCCCACGTTCAGCTTGATCCAGTTCCCCCTAGTGAGGCAGCAGTTTTGCTGGGAGGGTGAAGCTAATGCCATTCCAGCAGAGCTTGAAACAGAAGGTAGAAAAAACAAAACCAAAACCCAAACAACAACAAAACACCCTTTTCTTCCTCAAACCAAGCAGATCCAGGCTGTGCCCCATGTTTCACAGGGGCTCTGCAAGCAGCAGCTTGAGAAGGGGCTGGTGCCCAGAAGGGAGAGGGGAGGATTTTGTGGGAAGATGACAGCAGGTGTTTGCCCAAGCAACAAACAGGGGCATCAATCCTTCATAAGCTCAGCGACCACCTTCCAAAGGTGGGTGACAGGGGACGAGGTGCCTCGTGCCAGGAGTACCCAGAAAACAACTCGCCTCCGGGGTTTTCGGCTGTGCCTCGGCCAGACGCACGACGCAGGAGCCGTCCTCTGCCTCGGAGCCCCCGGCCGGACAGGTTCCCGGCGGCCGCAGTGGCGAGGGGCTATGGAGGGGACTCAAGATTCAATCTTTTCCTTCTTTTTGCCTTTTTTCAGGAAAGATGGGGTCCGGAATTTCTTCTTCTTCTTGGAGGGTGATTTGGAGGGTGAGCCTTCAGGGGAGACGGGGCTGCTGGTCACCGTCTCCTTCTCCTTGGGGACATCTGGGTCGGCATTGGAGGTTGTCCGGCCTCCCCCTTTGCCCTGGCTTTCCTCGGTGCTCTGCTCCTCCTCCTTCCCATTCACCACTGCCGGCGGCTCCTTCTCGGTGGTGGAATCAGCTGGTGCTTGGCCGCCGTCTGCCTTCTTGTCACCTTGGCAAGGAGGGAGGGGAGAGGTCAGGCTTGGGGCAGAGGTGCCCGGCGCTGCAGGGGTTTAAATCCCCCCAGCTAGCCGGTTTGACCTGGGCAGGAGCAGGATTCAGCCCCCACAGATGGAGAGCACTGGGATCCCATCCCCTCCTGCCACAGGTGTCACTTCTGAGCCTTGCCCCCTGCCCTCCCCGCAGGACAAGCGACGGTGGGATGGAGAGCCGGGGAGCAGCAGGCAGGGAGGGTGACTAGCTCCATCCCAGCCTTGCCACTGGAAATACAGTAAGGCAGCAAAGAAAAACAAAGCAACCCAAGGCATTTCCTTCTGTGCAACCCTGAGCAGAGCCTCACTCCCCACGGGACCGTGTCCGAAGTGGGCCACGGAGAGCAAGGTGACCCCAAGCTGGCCAGGAGCGGGGTCGCCCGCGTCCCTCCTCCCACAGCGAGGCTCCAGGATGGCCTCTCCGTACTTACTACAGTGACAAGTATTCAGAGTCAGAGGTAACTCCTTGGGTGAAAGCCACACGTGGAGGAAAGAGAAAGGAAGACGTTGTGGAGACACAGACACACCACAAGACACGATGAGAAGCGAGAAGCCACACGCTCCCATCACCCTCTCCCACACCCCAAGACCCACTGCAGGTTGTAGATGACAGATCTGTGCTTTGGGATATATAATAATAGGGACATTGCACCACGTTGGTGCGGTAGGAGGGGGACAGAAGTGTCCCTGGCCACCCCACAAGGCCACCAGTGGACACTGTCGTCCTCCTGCCGCACTGCTCAAAGGCAAGCGGCAGTTTTGGTGCCTTTGCAGCAGGAATCCTCACCAGTGCCCGGCCCCACCGGAGCAGGGACTCCACCCCGTCCCCCCCGCCCCGGGAAAGACAAAGGTGACGTTTATCTGCATTTCAGCAGGGTTTGGCTACGGCCACCCTCATCCCCCCCCACTTTGCTCGCTCACTGGAGACCTCGCTCCTCGTCTCCCCTCAGCTGGCGAACCCGGGCACTCGCCAGCCCACTCACCCTCCGAGGGCTCCGCGGGCGTCGGGGCCGGGCTCTGTGGCCGGGAGGCAGGGGGGGATTTGCCAGGAGGAGCCGGGTTCTCTTCTGCCGTGACGTCCTTCTCACCTGCCAGAGGAGACACACGCTGGGGGTCCAGCAGGTGCCAGCCCCGAGGGGGGTTTGGGATCAAGGCTCCCCTGTACTCCTCCTACCCTGCAGCCCCAGCTTTTTCCTCTCCACCTCCTGCTTGTACTCCTCCAGCTCCTGGTCTGTCAGCTGGCTGAAGGGGTTGGGGGGCTCCGGCTCAGGGGGGACCTCTTCCCGGGATGTCTCTTTGGCCTCTGCATCCCCTAAATGGCTCTCTGTGGACTGAAACACCCCCAGGAGCGGCGTCACCCCTGAAGAGAGGAATTCTGGGGAGCGAGGGAAGGGCTGGGTGCTCCAGGGAGGGGACAGGGACTGGGTGACATACGGGGCTGCGGCTGGTCTCGGCGATCATGCTGGCCAGCAGCTGCGACTGGGGCCCAGCAGACTTCACATCCTGCCGGTTTTGCTCCCGGATCTGCAGGTGAGATGCAAAGCGAGGATGGGGAAATGCCTTCCCCCTGCCCTGAGGTCTCCTCTGGGGCTTTCAGGGTGAGACCATACCTTGTTCCTCATCTCCAGCACCTCCTGCGGGTCCGTGTAGAGAGGCACAAACTGGTTGGGGTTCTCGATTCGGATGGGGGTCCCACTGCTGCCTTTTTCCACCTCATCTGCTTTCAGCCACTGTGTGTCACCCCAATAAAGACATGTTGTGGAGTGAGGACACTCCAATAAATACATGCCACAGAGAAGGGAGGCTCCAATGAAGCCTATGGCAGTTAGCCCCTGAGCTGGGGAGGTGGGATTTAATAGAAGTATTATCAGTGAGGGGGAATAGAGGAGAAATGAAAATGTTTGTTAAATGTAGCCACCAAATGAAGGATTGTTCACTTCTGGAGGAACCCTGGGCATTTCTCTGCAGCAAATTTTGGTGGGATGGATAAGATGGTGGCCCCAAGCCCACCAACCATTCAGCTAATCAGCTAATGCCGTTCCCCAAGCCAGCCTCTTTCCCAAATTAATCCAATACCCCCTCCCTGGGATGCCACTGCAGCCCCTCACCGTTGTCTTTGTCTTCTGGCCCCCAGCGCTGCCTTGCTGCTCCTCAGCCACATTAACCCTCATGTAGGTGTTGGGGGTGTTGAGCCACCGCGTCTTCTCCTTCTGCTGCTTCTGGGCATGCTGCCGCAGCGTGGGAACTGGGGCAGCCTCCTCTTCAAAGACAAAGGCTGTCACAGTGGCTGGGATCAGCACGTCGCTTTTGGGCTTGCTCTTCTCCTGCACGAAGGGGTAGCGGTAGGTGTAGCCTGTGCGGTAACCCTGGGAAGGCAGAAAGTACTTGGAATCATAGAGCAATAAAAGAGATTTTTGTGCTTCTGGGGGAGCTTGCCGTGTTCTGGCACTGGCCAGTGCTCACCAGGTTGTCCAGCATCCTCATCAGGGCTTCGAATTCATGCTCACCCAAGCGGCTCTTCTGCATGGGCCCGAAGGTGCTGCCTGCCCAGCGCACAGAGCCCACCTCGTGGGGCCGGTGCTTGGCACGCTCCAGCACAATCAGGTTCTCGGCACCGCCTGCACTAGCCATTGCCGACACCTACAGCCGAGACCAGGGACACGAAGCTGACACAGGTGGCCAAGGAGCAGTGGGATGGCCCCAGAGCTACCCATGGCTGTGCCATCCTGGGGAGCTGTGCTGGCTGCAGAGACCTGGCACAGCTCAGTATATAGTCCCAGGGCACTTTGCTGGCAACAAAGAACTGACACAGCCCAGTGCTTATTCCTGGGGGCACTGTGCTGGCCTCCAGAGTGCTGGGGCACAGTGCTGTCAGCAGAGACCATACACAGCTCAGTGTATGGTCCCAGGGCACCATGCTGACAGCACAGACCTTACACAGCCAGGGCTTATTCCTGGGGGCACAGTGCTAGCAGCTGAGACCATGCACAGCTCAGTGCACAGCCCAGCACTCACCTGGATCTCACAAGCTGCCTGCAGATGGAAAATGCTGTAGAAAGCCTCCTCGGCAGTGTCACCCAGTGCCAGCACCCCGTGATTGCGCAGCACCAGGATCTGCAGCATCAAGCACAGGGATGTCAGCAGGACAAGGAGAAGGGGACAGGGGAAAGTGAGATGGCCCTTGTCCCACCCTTGTCCCCTCACCTTACAGGTGGGACCAAGAGATTTTTGGAGCTCGACTCGATCGGCTTCATCCTCCACTTCGCCACGGAAGTCGAAGTAGGCGACATCGCCCAGCAGCAGTGCTGCTCGGGAGATGGGCAGCAGGCCACAGCGCATGGCTGACACCTGTGGCGGGGGCCAGGGTGACAAAACACACCCCTGAACCCCCCCCTGCCCCCAAGAACCACCCATTCCACCCCAAAACCTTACTGCCATGCAGCAGATCAGCAGCAGGCCACAGCTCACGGCCACAAACCCCAAAATACAGGAGGGGTGGCAAGGGAGAAAGACTCCATTGCCCAAACCCAACCAGCAGAGAAGCTGGGGGTGACAAAATAACCCTCCAGCCTCCCAGAACCACCCATCCCACCTCAAAATCCTACCACAGCACAGGAGACAGTAAGCAACCTGTGACAGGACAGCCAGGGTAGAGGAAATACCTCCCTAGCCCCCCCAGAACCTCAGCTTCTGACCCCAAAAGCTTACCGCAGCAGTGGCAGGCGTGTGCAGACCGATGATGCAGCGAGCATCAGGGCGGGCAGCATAAATGGCAGCATGAAGGCTGAAACTGCGAGCGTCAGGAGCAAAGCTGGTGCTGCCCTGCTCCACCACGGCCCCCAGCACGTTCACCTTGATCTGGGGGTTAGGGAGGTTTGGGGTGGTCAGAGCTGGCTTGGTCCTAACCCTGCCCAGAGGAGTGGGGACTGGGCACATGGATGCTCACCAGGCTGGCTGCTGTCACCTCGCTGCATGCCAACCCCTGCGGGGCCACCAAGAAATGCTCCTGCTCCTTGCTGACCCGCAGCTAGGCAGGGAAAGAGCCCATGGAAGTGAGATAAGAGACAAACCGCTTCCCAGAAAAACCCCTAACCTCCCACCCCCCAAGCATCCAACCCCCCAAAAAGCTCCCAAACTCCCTCCCAAAACCCCACCACCTAAAAAGAGCCCCAACTCCCCCAAAGAACATCCCCAACCCTTCCAAAACCTCCAAAACACCTGCCCACCCCAAAAACCCCAATCCCCCAAAACCTTTGAATCCCCCAAAACCCCTCTCAAACCTCAAACACCCTCAAAAAACAATCCCCCTATAAAATCCAAAGTCTCAAACCCCTGAAAAAACCCCAACCCCCTCTAAACCCCACAAAACCCTCAAAATTCCCCTAAAGGAGCCTGAACAATCCAACACCCCCAACCCGTTTGCAACCCACCGAAACCTCAACTTCCCCCACACCCTCACCCTCTCAAGAAAATCCCCAAATTCCCCAAAGAACCTCCTCAAAACCCAACCCCCCAACTCCTCTTAAAAAAAAAAGAACGCTCCCAAGACACCCAAAACCCACTAACCTCCCTCTCAAAAAAACCCCTGAAGACCCAAACCTCAACTCCCCACCCCCCTGAATCCCTCCTGGCCCCAGTGCTCACGGTGACAGCCGCGTGGCCCAGCTGAGCCCAGCCATAGAGGTCCAGCAGCCGGTGGATGCTGCCCACCTTGCACCTCATCAGCCGTTCGCCCTTGGCCAAAGCTGGAGCCTCGGGGCCATGCAGGTCATTGATGGGGGTGACAGCCACCAGCCCTGGGAACCAGCCACCCCCCCGTCAGCAGGGCTTACCCCCCTCAACCCTGCAGGTTTCACAGGGACAGGGCAACAGAGGGCTATGGAGCTTGGGTTGGTGGCCATCAAGGTTTGGTGGCCCTGAAAGGTTCCAGGGGACCCTCAAATTTTAGTGGTCCCAAAGGGTTTGGTGGCTCCCAAAGGTTTCAAGGGCCCCCAAAGTTTTAGGGGCCCCCAAAGTTTGGTAGTCCTAATGATTCAGTAGTTCCCAAAGGGCTGGTGGTCACCAAGGTTTCAGGGAGCCCCCAAAAGTTCAGTAGCTCCCAAGGTTTCAGAGGTGGCCTGTTGGGATCTGCAGAGGGACTTCTGACCTCACCCTTGTCTACTAGCAACAAGCAGAAACTTAAGCCCTGCCAGATATTTTCCCACCTATAACCCCATAAATTGAGCAAATCCCTCAAGAATTTCACCATATTTCCATTTACCCCCAAAAGCCCTCAGCAGGTGCAGCCATACCCATGGGGGAGGTGGGGAGGACAGCAGGGGATGTGGTGGCCATGAAGTCAGCGATCTGTCGCAGGGCCCAGATGTGGGATGAGTTGTTCCCCTTCTTCATCTGCTCCTGGATGAGGCTCTCCAGCTCCTCTCTGAAAGACTGTGACATCCCAGCCCCACCTCTGTCATCTCCCACAGCAAGGGGACATGGGGACCCAACAGGTACCACTTGGTGGCACTAGGCTGGGGGCACCACTTGACTGGGGGTGGCAGCATCAGGAGCTTGGTGGTATGGTGATGGTGGCAGCAACACCACTGACTCTGTGGCATAGTGGTAGTGGTGGCACTAGCAGCTCAGTGATAGCACCACAGGCTCAGTGGCAGTGACATGGTCAGCTTGGTGGCACAGTGGTGATGGTGGCACCACCAGTCAGGTGGTGGCCCTGAGCCAATCAGTGGTGTGGCATTTGCTTGGGGACAGGAAGGAGGGAACTGGGGACAGGAGAGACATGATCTAGGGACACTGGTGGTACCATCAGTCTGGTGGGACATGTCATGAAGGAACACGTTGTGGCATTTGCTTTGGGACAGGAGGAATAGGGCTGGGAACAGAAGAGATGGAATTTGGGGACAGCAGAGACAGTGTTGGGACAGCGGTGTTGGGACAGCAGGGACAGCGGTGGGGATGGCATTGGGGACAGGAAGGACAGGGTTGAGGGCAGGAGGAAGGGGTTTGGAGACAGGAGAGACAGGGTGGGGGACAAGAAAGATGGCACTGGGGACAGGAGGGACATTCTAGGGCCCCTCACCGGGCTCTGGAGGATCATGGTGACACGCTTCTTCTGCTCCATCATGTTGAAGTCCTGGCGCAGGTCAGCAGCCATGTTCCGAGCCCGCAGGTACTCGGGGTCCTCCTGGGCCAGGCCCCCCAGGTAACGGGACCCCGGCAGGGGCTCGGGGCTGGCAGCAGTGCTCATCCTGCCCGTGGGAAAGAGGGACACACGGACACTAGTGTCACCCCTGCCACCCCCACACAGACAGATTGTGAGGGAACCACCACAAACATCCCCAGCTGCACCTCAGAGATAAGCTCTGCCTGGCCCCACCCCGGCCCCCCCCAGTGTGAGGAGTTGGGGACACACTGGGGACAGTCAGGGTGTGGGGGTGGTGTCCCTGATGCCTGCACCACCCCAGCTCAGCTGCCTACCCCTCTGGCTGAGACACCACTACGGCACTGAGTGACCTCCGCCCCCCGCCATAGACCCCAAAATGCCACCACTGCCCCTCCCCCCTCTTCAATGAGCTATTTTGGGGGTGACACTGCAAAGGACCCCCCCAAAATCCAAGGCCCTCAAAATACAGGGGGGTGCCCATTGCCGGAACCAATCTACCCCCCCCCAAAAATCCAGGGGGTACCTCCCAACAACACCCCCCAATCTCACCACTGCCAAAGCAGAGGCCTCCCTCCCGCTTTTCCTCATGTCTCCCCGGTTCTGTTGCTCCACGACCCACCTGGCTCAGAGGGATGGGGAGGGGGCGTTCTCGTCCAGGCTCTAATTCCCGGGGAGGCTCCCCGCGGCGTCCCCTGGCCTGGGATGAGCGTCAGCCAGCAGCAAGGTCCTGAGCACCCCGGTACGATTGTCCCCCCGATGGAGGAGAAGGAGGGAGAGCAGGGGGGGTGGGGGACGGCTGAGAGCCCCCTCCCATCATTCAGGTGGAGGGAGCCCCCTCCGCCGCACCCAGCCCCCCCCCAGCATCCCTGGCCGCCTCCGCCCCCGCCGCACCCAGTGCCGCTGCGGCAGCCGCAGGGATGGAGGATGGGGATCAAAAATAGGGGATTCCGGGTTTGGGGGTTTTTTTTGGGGGGGAAAGGAGGGGATTGCAGTACTGCACCCCCCCACTGCTGGGGATTGATGGTCGGAGAGGGGTTGGGTACCCACCGCCCTCTGAGGATGAAGGCCTGGGGAAGGGGGGGCGGGGAAGGGATGCAGCCCCCCACATCTGCAGGGGGATGAGACAAAAGAAACGAAAAGGGGGGAGGGTGTCACCCAGCTGGTCTCCCCCTCCCCTCAGCCCCCCCGAAACCCTCCCCCGGGGGTGGGGGAGGCTGCGGCCGGGAGGATGCTGCCATCACCCACCTCCTCCTCCTCAGAGCATCCTGACAAAGGCTCCCCCCACCCTCCACCCAGCCGACACGACACGCGTGGCCCCGCCCCCCGGGGAAGGGGGGAAAACCCCGGAGCCCCCCAGGAGGGCAAAGAAATAAGGATGGGGATGTATGCAGACACCCCAAAAAATCCCACTTTATTCTATTCTGAAATGTTTAATTGGGAGCTGTGTTAATTGTGAGGGGGAGGGGGAGTAGCAGCCCAGCTAATTGCTAATTAAATCATCATAGAACAACTAATTACAGCTCCCCCTTCTTTCCCCATCTTAGAGAGACCCAAAACGGGTGGGACCCCCTCATTTTTTGGGGACAGGGCATGTTGAGGTGCTGGGTTGTATGTAACAGGGTGCAGTGCTGGAGCTTTGAGCTTGGCCATCCCACCACGGGCTCCATCGCCCCCTCCTCAAATTCACAGAGATCAGCTGGAAAAACCTGCAAAAAGTAATATTTTTTTCCTCCTTGAGAGTATTTTTGGGGGTAAAAGCTGATTTAAAGCAACCACTGTTTATGTCAGTATGAACCAGAGGTTCCCCAAAACCCTGAGCCCACAGGTGAGAGGCTCCTGCAAGGCCCATGGGTGACTGCCCCCCCCATCCCAGAGCTCCCTCACCCGAGGATAACACTCCCACCCCGCTAGGGTGCCCCTACACACCCTCAGGATCCAGCCCCCCCAGCCTCAGTGTGATCCCACTCACCCACAGGGTCTGCCCCCCCACAGCCAGAGTGCCAATCCTCCACTCTCACCCAGGGCTGAACCCCAACTCACCGGCCCCTTGCTCTCCCGAGGTGGCTCCAGGCAGGGGGGCAGGACAGGGTGACCCTGTGGGCAGGGTAGGACAGTACCAGGCCAGGTGCCAGAAGCCCCCTGCTAGGGGTAGCCCCCCACTGTCACTCAGCTCCTGCTCAGCATCTATGTCCTGCTGCTGGGGAAAAAAGAAAGGGGAAAAGGAGATTAAAAGCTCATTGAAAATGGGGGTGGCCCTGCTGTGAGAAACAGCTGAGAACCCCCTGAGCACAGTCTGGCCCTAGCTTCTTGCTCCCCTTGACCCTTCAGCTCTTGCTCAGCATTCAGCAGCTCCCCTCTGGGGCTGCTCTTCTCCAGGCTAAGCAGCCCCAGGGCTCTCAGCCTTTCCTCCTGCCAGAGCTGCTCCAGTGCCCTCAGCATCTCCCTAGCCTCCCATGGACTCTCTCCAGCAGTTCCTTGTGTGTCTGGAACTGGGCAGCCCAGAACTGGACCCAGTACTCCAGATGTGTCTTCATTAGGGCAGAGGAAAGGGGAAGGAGAACCTGTCATGCACCCCAGGACACCTTCTGATGGATCCAGCCACTCCTCCCAGTTCTGGATCATCTGAGGGTCTGCTCTGTCCTCTCATCCAGGTCACTGATGAAGATGCTGAAGAAGACTGGACCCAATCCTGACTCTTGGGGAACTGCACAAGCTCCAGGCCTCCAACTAGACCCTGTGTGGCTGATCCCAGCCCTCTGAGTTCCATCCTCCAGCCAGTTCTCCATCCACCTTGTTGCCCACTCACCCAACCCACACTCCTAAGCTCACCTAGGAGGGTCTCTATTTTGGGGTTACCCGGCCCCATACCTCGCCCTGCCCCGTTTCAGCCAGGACCAGCCGCAGCAGACGGATGTACTCGGCAGCAGCTCTCAGGGTGTCCACTTTGCTGGGCTTGCGGTCACGGGGGATGAGGGGCACCAGGGCTTTCAGCTTCGCAAAACCACTGTTCAGGTTCTTGATCTGAAAGGAAACCAGGTGCACAGCACAGCTTCAACTGTGCCCCTGCCCAGAATTAAACTGAGACCCATCCAGAGCTAAACCAGGCCACCCAGAATTAAACTAGGTCCCCTAGGATTAAATAGGACTCCCTAGGATTAAACTGAGGCCCTTCCAGAGTTAAGCCATGCCCCCTAGAATTAAACTAGGCCCCTCCCAAGACTAAACCATGCTCCCTAAAGACCTTCCCTCCCATAACCCACTGTCAAGCCCCCTTGGGGCAATGCTGCTAGGCGTCCTTGACCAAAGCAGCCCTGGCTGCCCCCACCTGCAGCCTCAGGCCCCTCGGTATCTGGTTTTTGGGGTGGGAGGGGTTCTGAGGTGTCTCCTCACCCTCTCACGCTCCTTGGCGTTGGCCATTTGCCGTCGCTCCAGCATCTCAGCCAGGTCCCCAGAGGGCTGGTAGCCCCCGGACGGCTGCTTGCGCAGGCGGACGATGGCTGCAGGCTGGGGCAAGGGGCCGAAGCGATGGCTCAGTACCTCCTCCAGCACCTCAGGGGCTGGGACTGGCTGCAGGACCTCCTCCATGTCCAGGGAAGGGAGCAATCCTGCAGCTCAACCTCACCCTGCTACACTACCACCCAAAACGAGGGGGAGACAGGCCCAAAAGGGCCTTAAATACCCTCAAAAACGAGCTGCAGGTGGGACCCAGCTTGGCCTAACGAGCGCAGGCTGGGTGTGGGGCTCTGGGGGCTGCATTTCCCTAGCTCAGCAACCAAAAAATGACCCCAAACCATCCCCAGGAGCAGAGTGGGGGGCTGGTGGGGAATAAAGGCTGACACCACAGGGGTGGGCAGCCGTCAGGGCTTGGTTTGGAAGGCTTCATGAGTCCCTGAGTATGTGGGACGCAACTTTGGGTGGGGAAAACGAAATTCGGAGGCTTTAGCAGCGGCACTCGCGGGCGGTTTCGGTAGATGGCAGTGTTAGTCCCTGCGATGCGGGAAACATCGAGAAGGTTGGGAAGAAGAGGACAATTCCCCTTTTACCCACCAAAATCTGAGGCCAGGGGTCACCTCCTGGGGGGGAAACCTCATCCCAGCCCCAGCTCCGGGATGGCTTTCCCCCATCTGGCCTCCCCTTAGGTGCTTTTGGTGGGGAAAAGTCCTCAAAGCAGCTTGCTGTGCTGTTCCTGGGGGGTGGGGGTGGTTGAGGGCTTGTCAGTGGGAAGCAGGTGCCCCATGGGGTGGGATTCGGATGTGTTCCCCCATGCAGGGCTGTGGCCGCTGTGCCTCGGTTTCCCCAACCTGAAAGCACCTGTGGGGTTGAAAACTCGGGAGGAAGGGTGGGGGGGGGGCAGCCCTTGAGTCATGCCATTTTGCTCCTCATCCAGAGGGAGAGCGAAGCTAGAGAAGCCAATTGCAAACAAACCCCCAAATGAGCCCCAAAACGAGCCTCAGAGACACCTAGAAGCAAACAAGCTTTTATTAGAACCTCAGAAAACCCAATTTTCTCCTTTTTAATGCTCCATAAGGAGTGTCCCTATCCTGCAGCAGGATCGGGATAATCACATTATTGCTGCCCTGGTCAGGGGGGAGCAGATCTGACAGATTAATCCGAGGGCAGGGGGGAACAGGCAGAGCTCCTCCAACAGCGAAGGCTCTGCTGTGGGTTTGGATAACACTTGGAGTCACTCCAACCTGGGCTTAGAGCATCCCCAGGACTTCTGAAGTTTGGGGGATTTACCCCACCCCCTCCTCACTTTACTCCGGGCCAAGTGTTCTCTGCGTGGCTCCTGACAGGGATGGGAGCTTCATCTAGAGCTGAATTCCTGGAAAACATCAGCCCAGGAGTGGTTTCCCCGTCAGGAATGCTTCAAGCCAAGGCTGTTTTCCAGCCCTCCAGGCTGAACCGTGCCCAGTTATCCCTTTCATTTCCCTTATTCCAAGCACAGCTGGAGCAAGAGCCAGGCTTGGGTACAAAGCCTCATCCCCAGGATGCTCCCCGAAGCTGGGTGGCTCCATCCCATCGGCATCCTGCACGGCTCTGCCAGGCTCTGCCACTTGCCATTATCATGAGACTGGGAAAACGATCTGGAGGTTTCTAAACCCTAATTCCACCTCAGTGCTCAGAAGGCCAGGGAAGAGGGTTGGTGCCAGGGCTGCAGCGTGGTCGGACCCCGGCACGGGGCAGCTGCTGACATGCGATTGAGCCTGATCTTTCCTGGCACGGCCTCAAACGTCTTGGAGGCAGCCAGTTCCTGCCGGAGCTGCCAGCCTTGAGCCTACCCCATGCTGCCCGTGAGCACCCATGACAGGCTGGATCCTGGTCGTGGGTGGGGAGTACTGAGATAAAACATTTTGAGGTGCTGTTTTGAGGGGTGGCATCACCTCCACCGCGGCAGAAGACTGCAGCCAGTGTTTCCACCTCTCCCTCCTCCTCCCCTTGCCCTTAAATGTGTCCCAAGTCACCTGCTTCCCTGGTCAGCTGCACCCAGGGAATCGTGGCACCATTTGCAGCCAGGATTCCTCCCAGATTCTGGCAGATCCTGGTCCCTGAGCTCACCAGGGGTCCAAGCCCAGTTGGGGACTGGGACCCCCTGTCCTACTTTGTGTAGGTACCCAGGGGCAGGGCTCTCAGACAGCAGAATGGGAGATGGGGGAGCACAGGTTGCTGTGCAGCCAACGAGGTCCTCTTAAAAGCTTTTCTCCTACTATTAAAGCCATCAAATCACCTCTCCTCCTGCCATCAGCGCTGCCAGTGAGATCAGTACCTGCGTTTCCTGAGTGCCTTATCTTAGCAAAACATCCCCGAGCTCCGGTGGGAGGCAGAGCAATCCATCCTGGCCGTTTTCCCTGCTCATCCAGCTGTTCAAGCAGGAAATTTGCAGGTGTATTTGTGAGGGAAAGTCCAGAGGCTGCTTCCACACCCAGCCATGGTGTTGATGTCGTGGGAGTTGAGGCTGGGCAGGTTCCTGGTGTGGTGCTTAGGGGACTGGGGTTTATCCTGGGGGATATCCATTACCATCCTGCCTGTATGCCGGCCAGCTGCCCCTCCATCACCTCTTGTAAAGCAGGTGCTGCACTGTGGAGGTGAGGATGGTCCCCAGCCACCCACCAAGGTCCCCAGGGAGTCCCATGTTGGGAAAGAGCAGGTAGTCACCCTTCCATGTGCTGAACTATCCAGGAGACGGGAGGAACAATAACAGGGTTTATCAGTCAGGTCCAAGGATTTCAGCAGGGAGGGCATGAGAGGGGTGGGAATGGCCAGGCCTTGGGGCTCGGCATCACCTGGCTCCCACTGACCCTCCTTCAATACAGTGGGAGATGGAACGATCCCAGACTGGTCCTGCCGGGGCTGCCGAGGGGAGCACATTCCTGCTGGGACACCCAACGATGCCTCTGGCCTCAGCCTCCCCAGCCCCACTCGCTCCCCAGCACATCTCCCATCGCCCAGCTCTCCCAGTTCATTTTCTTTTCCCTCTCCTGGAGATTCCCAGCGTGGAGGTGCCAGGAGGTGAATTGTAAAGGCACTGGCGCCAAGGGCTGGGTGACGTTTCCGCTGCAGTAGGAGTGGGGACAGAACAAAGGTGGCTCTGTCCTCCCCAGCCTGCAGAAGTCTTGTTCAAAAAGCTGGCAGAGAGAAGATCCCAGCCTGGAGCAGATGGAAGTTTTCCTCGTCCGGGAAAACCTTGGGAGATAAAAGAAATTCCCTGAAGGTGCTGCCAAACCTGCACCCCCTGGCATGGGGCAGATGGCTGCCAGGGGAGCAGCTCATGGTGGGGTTAGGTTCTGGCTTCCTCAAGCCCCTGACAACCATCCTGAGATCTGGGTCTGGCCTTGGCTGTCACTGTCAGCCATGTGTCCTAGGGATGGGATAGGACAGGAACAGGGACCAAGACAGGGATAGTGATCAGGATGAGGATAGGATGCAGACAGATAGGCACAGGCACCAGGGTGGAGATATGGGTGGGGATGGGAACAGGGATGAGATGGAGACAGGGAGTAGGACAGGGACGGGGATGGGGCAGGGATGGGGGTGGGAATGACATGGGGACAGGGACTAGGATGGGGACAGAGATGGGGATGGGGCCAGGGCAGGGTCTCAGCTCTGCCTTGCTCTCCCCAGCCAAGCTCAGAACCTCATAAAGGGCAGGTGCTGAGCTTGGAGGCCAGACTAAGATTTAGGGCTGGATTTAATCTTCAACACACACAGACAGTGCCCGAGCTCAGGCAGAGAGGCTGCTTCCCCCAAATGAGCCTTGGCTCTTCTCTCAAGTCCCCAGCCTGGCCTAGCTGAGGAAATCTGGGACTGCTGCTCCATCCTCCTCCTTCCTGATGACAATTTCTGCCTTGCCCATCCCAGATAACCACAGGGCAGCACTCACTGCTGGTGCTGCCCAGCCCTTCGAGCTGGATTATCTCCATTTGATAGAATTAATATGTGCATCAACCTTAAACCTCTTTGCCTGGCAGCTCCTCTCTCGCAGCAGGGAGAGGGACTCGCGTGCCCATGGTCACGTAGGGGCAGACCACAAAACCACAAGGCAGGGGAGGCTGCCAGGCCACCACAGCAGCTCTTCACCGACTCCTTTACCCCCTGTAGAGGTTTTTTGGGGGTCTTAAGGGCCCCCAAAGGTCTGCATGAGCGGAGGATCCACTGCCACTGTGTGCCAGATGCCTGCAGATCCTGATTAAGCCTTTTGCATGGTAAGAGCCCTGTGGGTGGCCATGTCCCTGCCCTACATGCACTTGCAGCATGCACACATCCACATGCAGGTGCACACACATGATCCCTGGTCTCCACCAGTGTTACCAAGGTTGGAGCCGCACAAATCCGGCACAGCTCAGTTTCCAGCCCCTCCGAGCACATCCATCCCACCCCAGCTTTAATTTCCTTATTTTATTCTCCCTCCCCACAAAACAGGGGAGGGGATTCACCAGGAGAACTGTCTGCACAGAAATCTGGGCTGGGGGCAACTAAACTAAGTCACCCCCCTGCCAGGGTTGGGGGCATCACGGGGGTTGCCCACGGGCTGGTGACTGCTGGCATGCAAAGGGGCATGGCACAGAGCGATGCTCCATGGGGAGGGTCAGTGAGGTGTGGGGCTGGAGGAGCCCAAGCCCACCAGCACCACTCATCTCACATCATCCCAGTCACTCTGTCATGCTTGTCTCATGGTTCCAGGATTACACTGGTGCTGCTAAAATCCCATTTTTATCTCTGCAGTGCCCAACCAATGACCTCAGGGCTGACACGCAAGATCTTCCTCCGCAGGCTTCAGAGATGATAAAGCTCTCTCGGTCTCGGCTCGTCACAGGGCACAAGGTCCTGGTCCCATTCCATGCAAACTGACTTGGCTGCTCCAAGGATGATGTCTGAGCACGCAGCAGACGGGATGGATGATGAGGTCTTCACCCAGGTAAGAGGATCTTCTCCCTGGGTTTGGGATTTGGGATTTTTCTGCTCCTTGTACCTGGTGAAGGAGCTGCAATGGCCCTAATGGGAAGGGATGGGAGGCCAATTCCACTTGTCAGAAGGGGAGTTATTGTGGGGATCACAGGACAGGTGCCAGTGAAATAATTCCTGGAAGGGTGTAGGAAAGCTGATTCCCAAACCTCTGGCCCCCAGCCAGGTGGGGTGATGTGGGAGCAAGGCAGGAAACATTCCAAAAATGTGTAGATGTGGTGCTGGGGGATGTGGTTTAGCAGAGGGCATGGGAGTGTTGGGTGGTGTCCTGCCTCCCACCCCCCATTTTGGACAAACAACCAAGTGGTGAAATCCCCTTGGACTGAAGGAAGGTAAACTGGCAGCAGGCAAGCAGGCTCGGGGTTTATTGGTATAAAATGCAAAGCATGCATTTCAACACTAGAGCTCAGTGACAGCCACTTAACATCACTGAGCTAACAATTCCCCTGCAGTCTGTATGAAGAGAAAGAGGAAGAGAGAGAGAAGAAAGAGGGGAAAAGGGGAAGAGACAGAGAGACAGGCAGAGACAGAGTTAAAGATTATATCACCACCCATGGATTTATCAACAGGGACCTCCTGATGTCAGGTTTCTGGGTGGTGGGAGCTCATCCTTGGCTTCTGGTGGTGTCCTTTGATGCAGTTTTTGGTCCTGTGTTTCATGTGTCTGCATAACAAGCAGTTCCAAATCCTCACTGGGTTTCCAGGAAATTCCATGTTTATGCATGGAGCATTCATGTTATTGCATGGAGGGTGGCAGTCCTGGCACCTTGATAGCAAGAAATCTTGTTTACCAGTTAGAGTTTGTATTCCGAGAAATGGTGTACACCCACATGACTTGGCATTTGGTTATCTGGATCTGGGTCTTTAGACCATCAGCCTTTTGCTTATCTGCACCCTTGGTATATCTGGGTGCAGGTCTTCAGAGCATCTGCTCTTTGTGCCTACGCACCCTGCCGGGTCTGCTAGCCCAGCAAACCCCCAGAACAGTCTCACAAGCTGCCTTTTCTTTCCCATGAGTTGGTATTCACACCAAGCAATGTTTGAAGACAGAAAATGTCCATCAGATTGGTCTGCCACAATGCTTGGACTCCATGATTTTGGAGGTCTTTTCCGATGAGTCTGTGATTCCATGTGATATTGAAAACAGTTTTGTGCCAGGTGATGTGAACTGAAGGAAAAATATGCGAGATGTGGCCTTGAGACGAGGTCATCTCTGGAGGGAAAGATGTGAGATGCTGCCTGTGGGTGAGCAAAAGTCCAGGGGAGAGCCCGGCTCTGCTCCTGCATCCTGGGCAGAGCTGACTGGGCTGTGGCCCGGGATTTGGGATGGCTTTTGTCGGCTGAGGGAGCAGCAGAGTTTCCCTGGCAAGATGCTGGGCACCCATGCTCGGTGCCTGTGCTCAGTGACACCAGGGACGTGCGTTCGCCCCACACTGGGGGATGTGGCTGTGACCTAGCTCTGCCTGCAGCTGGGAGAGCTCCTGGAGAAACCTTCTCTTCCTTCTGAGATTGAGAAAGTGCCACATGCAGGAGTTACTCATCCCAGGGCAGCGTGACTCAAGGTCCTGTGTCCTGACTGGGACTTTTGACCTCAGAGTTGTGCCAGGCTTGCGTGGTGCCTGGCACAGCTCTTGTCAGGCTCAGGAGCTCCTTTGGGATGCAGGATGGTCCCTAAATTTGGTTGTGACAGCTTTTGGGGTCACCATCCCGCCAGGGCTCCTCCCACCTCCCTCTGGGTTCTGGTGACTTTACTGGGAGTTTGGGAACAGTGTAGCTTGTGGAAATGCAAGGGGCTCAGATGTCTGCTCTCCCTGTCACATCACATGGATGGTGCCATGAAGGATCCAATGTCCCCTCAGATTAGGAGATGTTTGATGGAGCTGGAAGACTTCTTGGCAGCTGGATAAGCTGATAGCTTATGGCTGGTTCTTCCATGAAGGAGGTCAGGGCAGGCAGCGGAAAGCAAACGTCAACCTCATGTCACAGTAATTTGGGAGGAGGCAGAGGGATAAGCAGCAGCAAAAGCTTGGTGTGGGTTGGGCAAACTAGATTTGTCCATGCTGAGACTCCCACTGTAAAAATTCTCCTGGTCAAGGGAAGCTGTGAAGGGATGCAGATGCTCCCAAGTTTGAGGACGGCCATTGGTGGCAGAGGGTGGCCATGACCTGTGGGAGGTGACCATCATCAGTGGAGGGTGGCCATCACCAGTGGAGGGTGGCCATCACCAGCAGTCCTCTCTCAGCAGTGGTCTAGCAACCTCCCTTGCCCTCCTGCACATCACACACTTGCACCCACTGCTGGGTACCACTTCCCAACCAAACCCAATCTGGATTCCTCCTCTCCTGTCCAGTGGCCCCATGGCTTTGAGGGAAGCGAAGGGTTTGAGAGTAAGGCGAGAGCCAGAGCAGGTCCTGTAACACGTGAGGAAGCTAATATTAGGTGACTACATCTAATCTAATTTAATCTCCCCTTTTCCGTCCATGTAACGGGGATTATCCCGGCCGTGTGAGGTGGGAAGGCTGGGCTGCAGCAGGGTGCCCAGCCCAGGACACCCCATCTTCCGGTTGCTGCCTGACCCACGGGGAATCCCTCCGGCCGCTTTTGGGAGGGCTGGCTGCTTAGGGCAGGGTGGCCTTGGAGTGCAGCTGGATGTTTAGGATGTGAGGGCTGGAGATCATCTCTGGAGTTAAGAGCATCTGCAGAGGAGCAGCAGCAGGGCAGACAGAGAAATTGCCCCCAGCCTCCCCTCTCCTTCCACCTCTGCAGAGCGGTTTGGGACGGATGAGCCCCGTCCCTCGCTGCAGAGCTGGGGAGCAGCTCTTTCACCCGGCTCAGCCCCAAGGTCACGCGCTCCAGCCGAAGGAAGAAAAGTCCTCGAACCGGTTTTCTACTCCCGGCCCCGTGCGAGGGCTGGGTCCGACCGAGTTCAAGATTTCTGGTGCATTGGGTGAGCAGGCAAACTAAATGAATGGTCAGCAGGGTCATCCCCCTGCCGGTGGGTTCGTGAGGGATGTGTGCGCGTGTGTGTGCGTGTGTCAAATGAAACCTAGTTGGAAACTATGCAGAGCACCGATGGAGCGGTGAATCATGGGGCAGGTGAGCTAAGATGAATTAATGCCTCTTCTGGAGCGGCTCCAGCTCCAGGAATTATCCTGGCTGCTCAGCAGCCTTGAAAAATCGGATGTGCTGGCTCTGGTTCTCAGTTCTTCTATCCGCGCCTCAGTTTCCCCAGTGTAAAAGGGGGATGCTGCCCTTGCCAGGTTTGGGTGACCCCCAAACCCTCAGAGCGGCAGCGCTCAGGGGAGCTTTTCACTGTGCCACGGGTCAGGTTGGTTCCGCTTACACCCAGAGCCAGCCCCAGGACCCCGGGATGCTTCATCCCTGCTCCAGCTGCGGGGCACTGCCCTTCCTTTCAAGCTCCGACGTTGTCATTACTGCAGCCATTCATCTTTAAAGAATCACATTACAGAAATTAGAGCCGGTGGTAACTGCAGTCCCTGCAATCGGCCCATTTCCTTCTGCTAAGGAACGCGGCATTAAGTGCCAATAGATTATTACAAGCCCATACGAAGCCAGGAAGCAGCTGGGAGGGACAGCTTGAAAAGATTTACGTTTTGAGGTTTGCTATGTGAAAGGAATTACAAAACAGGTTAGAAAAAGCCCTCAATTTACATTAAAAAATCACTTTAAAAGCAAAGCTCTAACTTAGAGGAACACATCAACCAGAGAGCAGCTCCTTGCCTTCTCTTGACCAGGATGTTACCCAGCAACTACATGGAGTTTTGGGCACTATCCTCCCTGAATAAACTGATTTTTCAGAGGTGGCCTGAGCTCCCAAAAGGGCCAGAAGGGCCAGACAGACTCCTTATTTTGCACATACAGTTGCTCCCTTCATGCTGCCAGGCTGGCAGCAGATGGGGACGGTGGACAGATGTGCCTGGCTATTTTTAGGCTAAACGCCGCTTAAATTTCATCATAACCACCGAGAATTTGGGTATTTAGCAAGAAAAAAAAGCTGGATGAGAGGGTGAATTGCAGTGCAGGCACACTGGAAAAGACTGTAAACCATCAGGTCCCGATAGGAGGCTTTAACCAAAATCCTGTACAAAGTGGGACTGGATGGGCTGGGTCTGGCAGGACTGGATCACCCAGGAGAAGGAGCCTGGCAGTGGGGTTGGCTCAGCTCAGCTCTCCTTCGCTCCCTGCTTTGTTTGATTCTCCCTCTCTCTTTCCTTTGAAATGGAGTTTCAATTCCTTGAAAAAACGATGTAAATGACCACTTAGAAAGAAATATTACAAGGTAAAGGTGTGAGGAGTTGGAGCTGCTCAGAACTGGTTGGGAGAGCTGGCGAGGAGAGGGCAGACGGGTTGGGTAACTCCTGCCGCAGGGCTGCTGGGACCGGCTCTGCCGGGAGCTGGGAGCAGGGCAGCAGGAGCTGGGCTGGAGGGCGGAGGACGTGCCACGGCCCTCGTCAGGCTCCTCGGGATGCCTTCGCAAGGCTTCGGACCTCATCAGGTTCCACAGGACACCAACTGTGGGGCTTCGAGTGGCTTTGGCGCTCATTGGGCTCCTCACAACGTTTGGCCATGAGGCTTTGCCCAGCTTCATCCCTCACAGGGTTCCTTGTGACACCTTCACCTGACTTTGGTGCTTGTTGCGCTTCTTGTGACACCTTCACATGGCTTTGGCTCTGGTCGGGCTCCTTGTGATGCTCAGCCACTGGGCTTTGTGTGGCTTCAGCCCTCACTGAGCTCCTTATGACACCTGCACCCAGCTTTGGCCCTCATGATGCCTTCCTCTAGCTTCAGCCCTCATTGGGCTTCTTGTGACACCTTGGGCTTCAAATGGCTTCAGTGCTCATTGGGCTCTTCACAACACCTTCACCTGGTTTTGGCCCTCATCAGGGTTCTTGTGACACACAGCCATGGAGCTTCACAGGGCTTTGACCTTCACTGAGCTCCTCATGACACCTTCACATGGCTCTGGCCTTCGTTATGCTCCTTGTGACCCATGGTGTGGCTTTGGCCTTTGTTGGGTTGCTTGTGGTGCTTGGTGGTGGCAGGTTCAGCCACTGTTGGGCTCCTCAGGATGCCTTCACCCAGCTTCATCCCATGGATTCCGAGCCAGAGCTGGGAGAAGCAAGCTGGGATGGCGGCAGGAGGAGGCCAGGACGGTGGAATGGTGACAGGCGTAGGAATCGCCACGGGCTGCGGGCTGACAGATGCGCAGTGACGGGTGCACACGGATGCGCGCGTTAACGCACACGTGACCGCACACGCACGCGGCAGGGTGCGTGCACATGCACACATATACACCCTGCTGTGTGCCCCCCCCTCCAGTGTTCACACCCTTCCCCCGTGCACCCCCCAGACCATGCAACCCACCCCCAGTGCACCCACAGCCCCCACCCCTTCACCCCCACTCATTTCCCCTGGTGCCCATCCCAGATCCTGTTCACCCCCGCACTGCTC